>JAGXCT010036801.1:15178-46533 GCA_022495035.1 Philopotamus ludificatus
TAAAATAATTTAATAAAATTTGTCCACACGTTGTGGACAGTGGAGCTGCTGGTAACTATTAGTTGTCCAATACGTGTGGACAGTGGAGTACAAAGGGTTAAGTATTAGGGTCGGTATAGATATTTCGAAAATGGATTTATATCGTAAAATACAGAGGATCTTAGCCCGTTTTATATGAAGCAATTTGACCACTTAATACACTTATCGTTCCTCCTCACACTCGCTATTAAACGTACACGTAATGAAAAATATTTTCCACAATTTCCTATTAAAATTATATAACGCTGTTTATTTTTAGATGCGTTGTGAATATTCAACGCATCCTTTGTCTACAAATTGAATATAATTAGATAAAATGTCGATGGTGAAATAACATTTTTGACATGGCCTTCCTGAAAGCTCTTTACGCCGGAAGCGTGTGCTGAACTTTGCGCGCTTCAAAGGCCGATACATTAGCGCTAATAATTGATAGCACTCGCGGCCTCATCAACTATTGATGGGCCGCCGTTATTTCGTTATTTGGTCCAGCGAGGACCAAATGGCCGAAGACAATGTTGCGACAGCGGAGGACCTAACGACCGGTCGTTAGAGGCAACGGCCGCGCACACGAGCCGTTAAGGCCCGCGACATGTATCATCATGTCGGACTGGGTTAGCCAGATGAATGTATGTGTGAGTAAGTGTGTGTGTATGTGGGCACATTATATTTGAGAATCTTTAACTAAATTTGTTACCTAAAATGATATTTAATAATTATATATATATTTAAAATGTAGTTGATATTTGAATTTGTAAGATTGATAGAAAATATTTTTAAAGCGCAGAATAAATTAAAGATTGCTCTTCATTATTATTTAAAAAAAAATATTTTCATTCGCTTCAATTTAAATATAAATATTAAACAATTATAGATTTTATGTCTATATTATGTTTTATTAGTGATAGATTTAATAATTATGAATGAAAAAAGCTGAATTATTATTTCAATCCGTATAAAAAAGTTAGCTTAGTAACAAATTGTAATTGCAAAATGTAAATCATTCTTAAGAAATTGATAAATGTATAAATACATTTATTACTTCGTTCTATATTATAGAACACTCGAATGGGTCAAATCCTACACCACGAAAGGGTTACTTTACATTTTTGTTATATTTGATCCTCTCGATGTGGAATAAATGAGCATATGTCGATATCTCAATATTCCGACATACTGATTAGACAATCTTTAAATCAGAATCATTTGATTAGGTATTATGTATCCATTTATTAAAGGAAAACGCTAATCGATAAAGTACCTAGTAATATAATAGTAATTGTGAGGGATAATAGACGAAAATTATGCTTTTTATATAAAAAGTCCGCCTAAATAAAAAAAAACACATATAATAACATATCATTTATTAATTACATATTCTACCACGAAATCTTTCTAGTAATTTGAGTATGCCATTTGCATAAAAATATCTTTATTTGGATGAAAAATAGACATCGAGACCCATTTTCACTTCTTTGTTATTCCTATTTTTTGTCAGATAAAAATAGTGCACTAATCTGAATAAATGGTAATCAGATGAAGCAAGATAGGGTGAATATGGTAGATGAAAAATTCCGATCCAATCATATTCCATTCATTTATCCCGAGTAGTTTCCTCTGTAAGCAGTCTCGTATTATCGTGCTGAAAAGATATATTTTTCTATTGAATACTCTAGGACTAATCAGGTTTTAGCTGATCACAATATAACTGTGTCTTTAATATGTGGCCAAATTTAAGATTTTTATAATAATTATTGACTTTATAATTCCACGGTAAAGACAAATGGACAGTTTTGATGGTTAGCTTTAGTTTCTGGGTTGTTGTTGCTCTACAGAAACCCACTGTTTTGCGTCATTGGTACATAATATATGTTCTTGCACTGTAGATCAAAAGTATCCGATTGTATCTGCTATTTGTAGAATAGATTTAGTTGGTTTCACCTCAACTTCAACGCGTAACACATCATTGTCCACTTACACCAACCTCTTACTTCAAGCTTCATTTTTTAAGCCATTATTAACATTTTGAAATTATTTAAACAACCTCTGACACAACCAAGTAATCAACATGTCTCCATATATATCACATTTTTAACGCATTTATTTGCCAATCATTTTTATGAAACTCATATAAAATGCAATTTCGTAAAAATTACTTATCATGCACAAGTCTTGCATTTTAGGAGAAGGTGCAAAAATTTCTTCTGAAAACTTTTCTTTGGATGTGTGAAAGATTGAAAACCAAAACATCAACTAACCATAGTGGTTTATAAAAAGGACAATCCTTAAAACGACATTATCGTCGTAATATATTCGTATATATTATATATAGGATTTTTTAACTTCCTCCTCGTCTTGTTTGCCACAACATCTTTCCACAACAGGCTTCCCAATAATCATCCTTCAAAGTTATCTATAACTAGCTGTCGCTAGGCTATTATTCGTTCCGTATTCAATTAGTTCGATAATTACTCGTCCACCTGAACAGTCACGATTCTCTCCTATTTGTTTGGCGTGTCATACTCATCTCAATAGTTGAGATCTAAACAATCTCATTGTTCTTTTTTTTAGTTTAGCGATTATTTAGATTCTGTAATCCCATCAGTTATCCTTGTTGATCTATATCCAGGGCTATATAGATAGATTATTATATATAGATTTATTCTATCTACTTAATAACTGGAACCGAATATCAGAATCCAGCGTCGATATTTTTTTTATAATTATTCAAAATAATTTATGAATTTAAAAACAATACATTAATTTTGGTCAATTTTATATCTTAAACTGATAAATATATAATTTTGATATGATAAATTTATACGAGCAGTTGTTTAACAAGATTAAATCATTTTCCAGTGAAATGCCGTTAACTATTTTAAAATTCTCTTTTATCAGTTTACCGATGATCCAATTAATGGCGACGCCAGTTGACCGCAAAATTAAACGACGCCGAGGCGAAGGACGCGGACGTCTCCTCCCGACCACCCTCGCGGTCCAATTAGTATTGTGACGGGGCATGCTAATTGGCCCTGGGGGCGTGATACATGCCCGTCCAATATTTTATACTGGACAAGACCGTTAGCCAAACTGACAACGTCAAATATTATTATTTCAAGCAAAAAACGACCTTCGACGCGACAGCAGCTGTTGCAAATTATTCGCAGCGGATCCAAATGTTTATTTTCCTTATTCAAATTTAAGCGTTTGTTTATACACAATAAATTGTCTGTACATTGGAATTTATCATATGATTTTTTTGATATATATCATTCTATTATTAATTATTTTGATCGTATACTTGCGACTTTCTGTGATAATACATTTATTCCGTTCCCGAGAAACGATTAAAAAAGTGTTACTTTGAGCGAATGATTTGCACGGCAATACATTTAATTATAGCCAGAAAAATTAACTGTGCAAATTACAGGCCAGTGTTCTCTAATTAGGCACAAGGAGCATTAACCGTGTACGAAACTCGATTCGTTCCTCATTCATTAGGTGTTCCGAATTGATTGTGAAAATTCTGGCGTTAATTGAATAAATTCATTCCATTTTTTTTATCTAATTTTATTTTCGGCTGAAAAACTCCCCTTCAATAGGGCGCGGTAATCGAATGGAAATTCAATTTTCAAATATTAAATTTAATAATTGAACGGGAATCGAAGCAAACGCTTCCAAGTTGTTGGCGGATAATTATTATTATGCGAACAACAAACGCACTGGAATTGCCGGCTTCTGCATTTGACCGATGCTCCATTCAGCCGTGTCCGCTTTGTCGAGAAAATTAAGCTTTTTGTCCACTTTAATTATTGTATTATCAATAGCTTTGTCCTGATTGATGTAATATTATCATTTACTCTATGTAAACTATTACATAATTTATATTCAAAAATAATTTTCAATCTGCTGGATATAAGATAAATTAATATTGTATCAAAATCGAGTTATTTGTTATCCGATTATCACGCCCGTTACACAATCAACGCTCCGGGTTATTATTTTATTTAAGAAATCTCATCAAATGAAAAGCTCAGCTTCCGTATTTTGTAATGGTTGAATTTTGGCAAAATAAAATGTAGGAAATTCGCTTTCGTTGTCACTGGAGTGGCGTTGAATTAGGAACTTGATACGGCTGAGACGCTCGGCGATGGGGCGATAGACGATCCATTACACTGAACACTGATTATTCAAACCCCTCCCCCCTTCACCTCAAGATCCTGTCCCCCTTCCTGTCTTATACGGGATCTTGCTCGACCCCGGAATCCTAAACATTTTAATACTAATAACCACACGAATACACGAAATATCTCACATTCGATAACGAAATATGGATTTTGAGCAGATCTTTATATTAATTCAGATTAATAATGAAAATAACTGTATTCAGAAAATTATAATATAATTTATTTTCATATATATTTTAATTTAATAATATATATATATATATTTTCCAGTTATGATATTCTGTATATTTCGACCGAAACATTTGCGAAACACGACCGCCGTACAATGTTCTCAAATTATTGTCGGCAATATTATCTCTGCAGAATGGGAGAATTATAACTAAATTTTAATTTTTAACTGTTGAGATTTAAATTAATTGCTTATTTAATGATACTTTTTTAATTTTATGATTTAATAGTACATGGAGAATCCGATTTTTTCGAAATAAGTATTAATATAATATACAATTTTAATTTAATTTCCTGAAAATTTCAATGAAAAATACTTGAAATTAACAAAGTTACAATCTACGAGAGTCAGCCGGTGGAGAGTATATAAGGTTTCAGGTAAAATTAATTTTAATTGCGTTTTTCTTAGAATGGTGTTTCTGCAAAGTTGTATTCTGTAAACTAATGGTCCAATTTATCTTACGTTTTATAAAGAAACACATTGATAATTGATTGTAGAGAAAAAATATATTTTTTTTTAAATATTTTAATAATTTTGTTTACACAATTATTTTAGTAATTAATTTTAGTAAACACCTCGAAGGCAATACATCTAATTTATGAGTAATATACTAATTTGATTTCTCATTAATTAATCAAATAACCACCTATTCATTCAATTTCAATCGTCTAGGAGGTTCAATCCCTGATGGAAATTTACATACATACGTCGAAACTTGAGTCGAACATTCTCGAAACCGTATAGTTTTGGTTTGCCATATACGGTGAGAAATGCTGTGAGTGTACCAGTCCTTGATTAAATGTGGCTATTACTCGTACTTTATGTTCCTATTACACATATGTACTTTGGAGATAACCCATATTTACATAAGCCAATATATATTCTCATTTAATTTATCTTAATAGTGGATTAGAGCATTGGAAATAATTTAGCGTAAATATTTTCTTCGCTTCTTTCGATTCTTTCGCCCATTACCGACGGCCTGAACCAAACACGACAATCTATCGAGCGTATATTGTCGCGAAGAGTTATTTGCAAGAATTCTCTAGAGAATCACTCATCTTTAGAACGATCTCTGATTTGTATTCATGAATACAGGAGGTGTGAGGAGATCCGCTCCGGCTTGCGGCAGATAAATATTTATGAGGCGAGTGAAGAAGGAAGGATGAAGGAAGAAGGCGTACATATGTATGAGTCCTGAGACAAAGGCACGCATTCAGGTCCCGAGAACAAAACACCTGACAAATTCGTCGGCGTTCGGCGCGTCCTGCTCGCCGAAGGAGAGGCGACTACTCAACGTGATTACTCCTCATATTAATGATCGCTCCAAGTCGACTCTACGTTTTTATTCAACTCTTCCATTATATAAATTGTATTATTCCTTCGGGGACCGCTCAAAGTGAGGCAACACGCGACACGGAATCCATTAAAAACACTTACACGCGGCATGAACCACTCATTCTCCATCCTTTACCTCACAGTCTCATTGTGAATAGGAATTTTCCGGCGACAAATGTAGGACCTCCCACACTAACGTCTATTTTCATTTTTATTAATAACTAGATTAGACAAAATTTTAAGCCAACTTTCGTTAGTCTGCGAAAGTAGACATTGTCTATTTTCACCATAAATATTGTAAAAATCATTGTATCGCTATCTATGTTTAGTTTATTTTTTGTTATTTTTATACAACTATCATGTTCAAATGTACTATTTTTTAAGCTCATTACATTTTAGCTAAATCTATTGTCAATTTAAAATAGTAGCCTAAATTCTATTAATGGCAATATCAATTATCTATAAAATTGATAGGCAAAATATTTTAGTTACGAAAACCTTATAAAAATAATTATTATTTAATTTTTATGTAACCTATAAAAAATATATTACACACAATAATATTAAACGATTTATTATCTTAACATCAAAATGTTCATTCTCAAAAGATTATTTTTTCTCGACGCGTGTTCTTTTCGCCCTCTTATTCTACCATCCCCATTACCGTATTTTAAAATATATTTTTTAATAATGCACAAAACCGTAACTATGACATTAGCGTCAAATATTTGACGTATTGACTTATTTTTGAAAGAAAAAATATATTTATAAATTGAAAACAACGTATAATCGAATGGATTTTGACTCCGTTTTAATTAATTTGTGTGTTATTAGCTATTCATATTTTAATATATTTTAAAAAAGTTAAATTAATGTACCGTCAACCCTTCTATAACGTTTCCTCTCAATCACTTTTTTCTATAAAATGCCTTGTCAACCAAAGAGCATTGAACTTTATATGAGCATTGAACATATTTCGCTGGGCAATGTATTATATATTTACGACGTATGTAATTTGACCTCAAAAATATTAGTCTTTTGTAGAAAGAAGCAATTTAGAGAAAACGTTATAGGAGGGCTGACTGTATTATCTTTATTTTTTTAGTTGTCCATAACTCTAAAAACTTAGTTAATCCCTGCTCTCACCCATCTACCAATAATTGTTATTATTTAGTTAGCAAACTGACTAGATTTTATTATAATTTATAATTTAATCAGAAAATATCAATTTTCCCTATCAACTGTAGTTTAAAATATTTTTGATTTGACCTTGTTCAGTTGAACATTATTTTCTCTATAAGACAGTTCGATAATCCTTACAAATGTATAACAGATAATGTAGTCTAGAACTTACCAAATGTATTGGCAGCAATTTAAATTTGAAGTAACCAAGAGTCGTAGTTTTTCTTACCCAATTGATCCATTTCTCTTTGTTCATAAAATCAATATAGGCATTATATAAAAAGAATATTGTTTTCTTAAAGAAATAAAATAAAAATAATACTTGGTATTGTTTTATAAATAATTATCCCGGGTAATTGACAATTGTAATTAACGATTATATATAAAAATTATAAAAACTGCCGTTTTAATGTTATATATAAAATAAATATAATCGAATTATTCAACATCTGTCAAAATAATATTTTATTTAAATTTGTGATCTGATTCGTTCATATCCTATAATATATTTTCTAAAAGTTATTGCATGGTATTCCGCATTTCTATCATCGTTGAACATTGCTTATATGAAAAATGGAGTTTAATCATTCGGAAAAGGGTAAAATCTACGATCGTAAAAATAGGATAGACGCGAAATTTCACGGCGGCACCAGAAAAACTCATTCGTTCTTTTGATTTTGAACCACCTGTAGTATGTTCATAGAATATTTTCTTAGTCGCACGGTTCATATAGCCGTTTGTCTATATAGAAGCGAATCGATTGTATATTTTAACATATTTATCGGCGATTTTGCGGTATATGTACGGGGAGACACGTAACGCAGTAACGCAAACGTAATATACGTCCATTTACCTCGTTTTTTTTATATATGTAATTTCGCAACAATACACATTCATATTCACGGCAAATTGCTAAATTTACATAAAACAAAAAAAAGCAATTCCGCATTTGTCAGCCGGGGCTATTTGCTGATTATATTCAACATTGCATTGTCCTAAGGGATGCTTACATTTTTGTATATGTGAAATATTTATGAAGGTGTTGTTATGCCATCAGTCATCGCTCGACCATTTTGCTCCGAGTATTTGTATAAATGAAATGGAGACTGAGTCAATAACGATGTGTTACGCGATGCAATTAAAAGTATAGAAGCATGCTTAAAATAATGTCATTTTGACATATTCTCTAATGCAATTGTATTGTATTGAAATAGATTTCATCAAACGATCATCCGGTTTCGTGCTTTATGTGTCGCTAATGAATTTCGCAACAAAAATTTAATACCGGATACTGGAGTCTTCTATTGGATTACTATACATTTATTTAATTGCTCCATATTCAAAATGTGAATAATGGAGAGGGGCAAATTGGACAATAATTAATTGGGTGATGCATTCAGAGCAACTGAATTAGTGGACATGATTTCATACAACATTATTGGGCCAGCGCGCCCGCTAACCGGCTCATTAATAATTCCCTGTGCGAAACGTCCGCACATGTTCCCAATCTGTGGCGCGTGTTCCTGTCAACGCCTGCACTCGGCCAACGCATTACTCTGCTATCCATTATGTATTTCCGGTGCCGTTTCCGGTGCCGTCACTATTTTTATCACCATCAGGATAATGGAAAATAACCTTCTAAATATACCGCCTAATGGTTTTATTATAAATGCGATGCGCTTTATTATTCCTGGTATCAAACTCGCAAAATTATAGGGAAATATTTTAAACACCTATGATTTCTTATGAATCGAATCCCTTATTTTCAAAAAAGAAAGTATCCGTTTTAACTTTAAATTTCGTGTTTCATGTTGATATTATTTTATTAAAAAGCTGCTGCACATATTTCCTATTATTAAATCATTTTGTGCTTTAAAATATATAAATAATTTTTAATAACTTGTCCTGGCATCAGGATCGAGTCGGACGTGCCTCTGATTGTAATTGAGTGGTGGGTAGAAGAAGCCAAAGTCCGTCGCAGTGTCCTCCAGATGGTGAAGAAGACCCGCTATGGGTTAAAACGCTATTTAAATAAATATTAATAATAATTTTGAATAATTAATTCAAAATCGTACAATTATTAGATATGAGCTCTTAAATGTAGCATCGGAGATAGCTAAGAATATTAATGGGTATTTTGCTCCAATACTACTAAACAACAGATAGTATTAAATTGGTTTGCAAAACTTTGTTCTATAACCTTTGACCTCACGAATGAGTCACGCGGTCGGCTAGAATCAATGGTGGTTAGTGTTGAACTGAAAATCCCTGTCGTTTCAGATTCATCTTAAAGTGCACATGAATTATCATTCATGCTAAATGTTGGCAAGCAAATAATATTTACTCACCTATTTGTAATCCATTAAGCAAAAAAAATGGATACGAGGATTCCTAAATTTGCTGAAATTTGCAAAAATGTGGTGATAAAATTTCTTCCAAATAAAACTGTAGTACTGTTATGTTAACCCCCCTTTTTCCCTTGTTACGTTCTGGGCAAGATCGCGATAAACGAAAATGGAAAATATATTTACTAAATTGAGATTTTTTTAGATATTTTTGAAAATATATGATATACGCTTTAATATGATTATTAATATTAATTTTAAAACATGGTTAACCAATGTAAAAACTCAAATTAGTATTGATTAACTATACATAATAGCCGAGAACTAGGCTTAGATATTTTTAATATTTTTTGTTACATTGATTGTTAATCGAAATAAAATACCACGTGCAAAAAACATATTTTTTTAATTATTCGAAAGTCTCATTTTTTACTTTTCTGATATACCATTATTTATTAAAATGAAATAATCTTTTTTTTTTTATAAATAATTGATTATTATATAAAAAATACTAGCAAATATTTATAATCTGCTAAATTATATGTGTATATAAATAATATTATTTATTAAGGTTATATTAATATATTCAAAATAAAAGTAAGTAATTTTTATATAGAAAAATCATCTGATTCTAAAAATAGTGTCTAATGTAAATTCGTGTAGTACAATCACTACATTCTAAAAAATTCTGTTATTTTCATTTTAAAACTGGGAAAAATGCTAATGTTTGTGAAAAATATAATAATACAAAATATCACATAATTGACAGTGTCATTAATTATGATTAATTGATCTTCTGCTTAAATAAAATATTTTCAGGTCTGAATTTTTTTTAGCAACAAGGTGATTTTTATTTATTCTTCTTTAAAAAAAACCTTTTTTTTCGGATTATTTTTAGAGAAATTTTTCTCATTATAGACCTATTTTTTGCTTGTTTGATTACACATATAACTTTTTAAAATATATAAACAATCATTTCATATTGACGTTGTATTTAAGAACTATTGCAATGATTTACCGTAATTCTTGAACCAAAGAAATGTAGAAATCTAGATGTGAGGATTTTTCCCAACTCCCTAACTCATGTTAAGCAGGGTTGTATTATTAATTAATTTCATGTAATAATGAGCTACACTTAAATGTATTTATGTATTGATTGATTTCATCAGATAACTAATTTTTATATTTTTATCAATATCTGAGATTTATTTACTATTGTATTATTAATCTATAATATCTGAAATCTGCAGAGTTGACTAATATTAATGTTATTTTTAATATTACGTATATTTTAAATTAAATGTGCAAATAATGGCTCACTACATATTCATATCACTTTCATAAAATAATATATTTTTATATTTTATTAAATATTTCGATACGTATTTTACATTGAATACTTTAGCATTATTATATATTTATTTATAAATTATTATATAGTATAATCTATGAGTAAAAATGGTCAGTATCAAAAGATTATATTTAAGAGATATCTCTAATGACATCCCCTACGAGTGTTCTTGAGTCTGTTGTACGAAGTTCTTGCGTTTAACATAAAACATCTTATTAAAAATAATCGAAGCGACTAGAATAGCTGTTGTATGCAAATCCAACGATCTTAGGAATATTTTTAATCAATTTAGTGAATAAGCATTAATTCGTCACGATGGCACAGTGCGGAAAACAAATGCTAAACACCCGTTGAATAATTCAGGATGCACAGCAATATGGTGTGTAGTAAACTGAGTTGCTCTCCTCGGAAATTGTAATCAACCACGAATGCTAATCAGATCGTGGAACCGAAAAACATTATTCATTCGACTCTTTTCTTTTCGCATTCGAACCACCAAATATACATCAGAAGGAGGCAAATATGGAAAACATACATTTTTTTACAATGTATCTCTTTGTCTGAATACGAATCGTCTGAATATTATATTCTAAACAAATTTGGACGAATATCCAGTGTGATATCTTCCTGTTGATTCCACCCATTCCTCAAACATAAATAACGTGAGCCTTCTTTCGTCCTTCGCATTCAACAATTTTGTAACATCTTCCACAGCAATAAACGTACAAGTATGTAATACATAAAATATGCGATCAAATTTGTACTGCTTGTACATATTTGTATCTAGCATAGCTCGGTTAGCATCTTACCCAAGGATATATTAAGTTAACCCAAACATTACTTATATCCATCCTGGCCCCGCATGAATATTATCCTGCCGGCGAACTCTTCGCCGCTATGATATAATATAATAATAATATTAATGTCGGCATCAGGATGTGTGGCATTTTATACGCCAATAAATACATTTGAATTTTGGCAAGTCTCAGCATTCGATTTTTTTTTGCCGTATTATTTCCATGGCGATTTACGATCGTGAATAAGCGGCTCCGTGTCGAGGTTATGTGAGCAATCTTTAATTACCTCTTTTATGACCGGGTCTTAAAAGGTTAAATTCTACTATTATTCGAGAACTAACGTGGTATAATCGAAAAGTGACAGGAATTATCAATAACTGGATTTAATCAAAGAGTTTAAGGGAGATTTGTCTGTCGTAAAACTATTGAAACACGAAATTTGATATATTCTGCTTTCGGAAAGTTTCAAAAATTCATTTTTCATTATTCATTTTAAAATTGTATTAATTTATTATATTACTTCGTGTAAGTATTATCTTCGTTAGTATTTTTAAAATAATTATGCTGCCACTATTACTTTGTATTTTATTATTTTAGTCATTTATTCACATGACATTAGTTCGAGTAAATGGCGAAGTGATTCTAATGTAATCTTTACTGAATATTATATTTTTTTTCTATTCTTTAGTACTAGATAACTAATCGTATAAAACATGCACCTATTTAATCTATAGCTTCTTAGTGTATTCGATATGGGCATACTTTATGTCATCTAATCTTAACACTAACTCTATTATTTTATATGATATATCTTTGAACTTGATTAGGATATATTATTGTTTATGAGCTACTCTAACTAAATATTTCTAAAGGTCACTAAATTATTATAAAGATTTTTTTTAACTTTCGGATAGTTACGAATATACAGCAACGTACAGTTAATCCTCTTTTAGCGCTTCTTTCTATAGAGCAGGTGTGCGGCAGTCCCTCTTATAATGTTTTATTGTCGTTTTCTATAAAAAGCTAAATTTTAAAATTGGCCAAATTACATATTTCATAAGTTGTAATAAATTGCCGTGCTAAATAAAAAACCAAGCCCTTTGGTTGACAACAAAATATAAACCGCACCCGTAAACAAACTAAAAATAAAATGTCTAAAGTATTGATTTCGTAACTTTAATAAAATATAAATAAAAAAACGTAACGTTAGTTTGTTGAAAATGACGAATTATTTATTAAATATTGTATTCATGACATTTTGATAGAACAATCTTTCCCAATTTTCCTCAACTCAGCTTTCCAATAGCTGCTACGAGACTATTTCTTATATCTTCTTCTTCTTTATTTGTCTTGTCCCGTCTTTTTTTTCATTTCATGTAATTGTTAATCCATTATTATATTTAATAAACATACGTTTCATTATTTACGATGATTTAGGGATAGGGAATGTAGTGAGAATAATAAGCTAGGATCGCATTTAAAAGGAGTGACAAGAAGTCATTATGAGTTATGTTTTGGATTCAATAATTTTTTCAAAGTTTACTCGGGGATTTTAGTTGTCAAGGATTGGGATGTTTTATGGTTAGTCAGTATGTTATTGGGTTAGGTTAGTAATTAAACTATTTGTATTTATAAACTTTAAAAGGGAATTTAAAAAGTATGGTAAACATTTTATTATACACTTAGCTCTTTTTTACACATTTTAAATTAACATGATCCACTAGAAGGAAAAAATCTGTATTTTTTATAATTTATTTGTAATAACATAAATCTCAGAAACAACATATTTATATATGTACTTTTAGTTTCGCGCATTATTTCGTCTCGGTGATAGTTATATAACAATATCCAATGATCAATGAATAAAAATTAAACATAATAGTGAAATTCAGTAATTAATAGCTGCTTTAACTCACGAGGGATTGCAATTTGCTATGAGTAAAAAACATAATTTTCTTACTTATGACCCCGACCTAGAACGAGCTTTGAAATTCCAACGTGACTTGGAGACTCATATGGCAGGATATCTAGAAATGTAATAACAATTTTTAAAGCAAAAAACAGAGAAATAACTAATAGTTTAAATAATAATATAAAATTTAACACTTAGTTCATAGTGTAAATAAATAATTAAATGCAGTTAGCTAAAAGTAGGATTTAAAGAAATTATTTCGTTTATCAAGATTCCGAATATACCACGGAGCGTTAATCATTTGTCCAAATAAAACGTCTATTTTAAAAATAAGATGTGGCGAGGTGGAACCTCAGATTATAGACCCGTATAGAGTTTATGGAAGGACAACTAAAAACAAAAGGATTTTATTTATTTTTGAAGGAAAATGTACAATGTGCCAAGTGTGAGTGAAACGAACTAGTGAACTAGTGATTTTAAGGTTTTAAATAATATAGTAAAGGTTATTTGTTTTAGAGGTCTTTGACATTTTTTAACATTTTCTAACTAGCATAGCTTCAATTGTATCGTGAGATAAAAATGATATTTTTTAAAAATAACTATTTAGATAGTAAAAACTAGTGTAGTATTTTTTAATATATGTTTTATTAAAGTGTAAATCCTACAAATTGTACGTACCTCTTTGATATTACGCAATATTAGCGTGCTCTCGTAGCTTTACTATCGGACCTCATACCCACCGTATCCTAAATTGTATATATAATTTATCGTCCGGATTAAATTTAGTAGAAGCTTAGCTGAACAGGAGTGCGAGGAATGATGAGATTCCTTGTAAAGAACAATAAAACCATGGTAGCTCGGTGGGGTAATGCCGTTGTCTCCGAGTGCCACTTCTGTGCCGCTCAAATCCTCTAAAGCCGTTCAACTCCAAATAATTTACAAAATTCCGTGTCGTCTGTGTACAGTGTTACAATCACACAAAACAATAGAATAATCGTCCGTAATGTCAAATATATGACAAACCTTCCCCGCAATCTAGTCACAATTCTTAAAAATTTCGTTTAACAAATGTCAGGTGTGTCCAATAATTTTACAGTGCAAATTTGTTATGATTATTTTCTAAATATGCAATTATTTAATTAAAATGGATTTTCTCGTAGTGATTTATAAAAATAATATCATATGAAATAATTGATTAGTAACTCTTTGTCATACGTGTCCATGTCGAGAGCAATTAATAGAAAAATATATATAATATTTCTGTGGCTAGATACGTTATATATTACATACATACATCTCCAGAAATATACTGAGAATTAAGGTCACACAGATAATGAAAAATGGAGAGATGTATCATAAGAAAATATCTTTGTGTTTTTGTCTGATGCTACCGTAAAATACTTGAATATAGCACATTTATTTCGCATGGATCAGAATAAATGGCATTTTTAAATTATTTTTATAATAAAGCTCATTTATAAGAAATCCATAAAGCTTTTAGCTTTATCTGTATATACACAGGCGGCATCACGTTTCACCTCATTATTTCTGGGTACTGCTAATACATTCAATATGGCAAACAACGCTTTCTAATCTCACGTCGACACTTTTTTCAGCGTAAAATTTTAATATAAAATAAATATTGCGCGTTTTTCGTTCCATTTTTCGACGAGTTCAATCAAAATGGCGGTGGAATCCTTCACCGTGCCCAATGCCATACATGGATTTATAAAAAATCAGAATGGAAAGCATTCCATTAATTTCCATCGCAAAAGTATCCGAGCGCTAACGAAGCCTTTAGCAAACAAGCCTTATGAAGCCGGCCGAAAATCTCTGTAAATATTCGCAGAGCTATAGAAAGAGCAGAAAGATAAAGTGAGAGAGAAAGGACCGAAAGCCATTTCGTATAAGCCAAAACTGGTAAATATGGAGAGATAATTTCACGTCATTACGACGACAGAATGGGATGGGTGCAAACATGACCTGTTTGAACTGTGTAATGAATCGTTTCGTCAGACCATTATATATTTTATTAAAAATTCCATATTTAAGGCTCAAGTTGAGCTTAAGCCTTTTACAATATTTTGGCGGAAAATTCACGCACAGTTCCTAAATTATGTTTGTCGAAAGCTATTTATTCGACAAGAGTTTAATTAACATGGCCGGCGGACCTTTATCATCATCAACGAAAAAATACTTTACGGTCTATAAACGGCTTCTATCTTTTAAATCATACTTAGTAAAATAATTCAAATACAAATTACTATTATATTGTAGATTTTATAAATAAATTATTCAAATAATAAATAATAATATCTTCTTACAATCGAATCAATTAAATACACTATTTTGATCAATAACAAACCCTTATAATCAAATATTAAATTCAAGAGTTACGATAGAATATGCTGGATTATAGAATCATTTTGTTTTATTATAAAATTCAGATAACGATTATTGATTTTCTACTAAATGCTACTTTTTATTAATTTTGCTCTATTTTAAATAAGCTTCTCAAGTTCTCAAATGTTACAAATTGTTAATAAAAGTTACAGATCATTTCTTTAAATCATTATAATAGTGGTTTTTTTTTATAAAATATTTTATAAAAAAATGGTATTAATTGACTAACTGTTGCAAATGTTACTAAAACGTTCATAGCTCGCATTAAAAGTCTATTCACAGCTTGAGAGAAAAATACTTTAACAGATATTTCCGGTATAAACGCTTTTCAAATACCGTCACCTCTAGTAGCTTGCAAACATTACTAAAGAGAGCAAGAGGTAATCTAGGTTACCAAAGGAGTTGTAACTGGATTTCATGTAAACAGAAGAATTAAGTCTTTTACGACTGGTAGCACAGAATTGCATATATTTACTAAAAACAGCAAATAGGTAATAATATGAAAATCCATGGAGGATTCAAATGCTTGATTGTATTAGTAATTGATTTTACTTATTTTCAAATAAAGTTACGTCTTACTCAATAACCCTAAAATTAATAGAACAGTTGATTCTTAACTGCCTAATAGTAAAGATATGTTAACTTACTTTATATATACTCTTTATAATATTTTTTTTTTTTGGTTTTATGGAGTTCTAAAATTTCGGAAAATGTAAATTTCGGTATATCATCAACAATGCTTAATGATACAAATTAAACTGAGTATAATTTATACACACATATACTATTGTCATGTTTAAAAAATCATTAGGATAATTAGCAAATTATTCTCTGAAATTTAGGGCTCGTATATGAAACTTTGCTATATCCACCAAGTTAAGTTTTTAAGAGAAACTCTTAATGGTTTTATTGTAGTTTAAATTTATACTACATTTTGATTCTTTTAGAATTTATTAAGACATTTTCTTAAGTTTTAGACATTTTCTTAAATTATTATTGCATATATTTTTAGTTATTTTTTTTTTATTAATCTATAATTTAACGAGGAACAAGACATGCTTCAGTTTTTGAGCGTTTCAGCAGCCTTAGTAATCACACTTGTGAGAATTTTTATAAAATAAGATCTTTTTTAACAAACAAAAAATATTGTGATAGACGCATTGTCTTCTTCTGTCAGTGAGCACCTTTGCTGTTCTGCCAAAGCTGGCTTTTGACCTAAGACTCTTAATAGAGGGTTCTTTATGTGCAATTTCTACCAAGACACTTAATCTTGGCTCCTATGCCTATAAAATACGAAAACAATTTATGAAAAACTATTAGAAGATGTTAATGGAATCTTCCTCGATTTTAGGAATGTTTATTAAATTAATAATTCATATTTTTCAATTTTTAATTTCTTGGCGCCTCTCAGCGCACATAAACTTCCGGCGCCTGTGTGCGCCACACAATCTTGCCATATGGACAGCGCACCTCTGCCAAGACGTACATTTTGACAACTTTATCGGTTTTATACATCCTGTTGTTTAATACATACCACATGCTAGACAAAAATATTCACTAATTAAATACTTCCATATCTTACACATTAATCTATTATATACAGATTATGAATGCCTTTTCATTCATTAAAAGTATTTTGGTTGAATTTCCTATTAAAATATTTCTCATTCTTCAAAAAACAAAGTTCATTACTCCAGATATTTTTTGCTAGGTTTATAGTATAAAGCAGCTATAGTTTAGATATATTCTTAGTTGATATCTTTATATTTTTTTTATTGTTCGTTCTTTTTTTAATTGTTACCAATGACTCTCTCTCTAAAAACGGAAGATGATCCCGTTCAAAACAGAACGTATTGTCATTTTATCTATTATATAAACTCTACAAACATAACAAAGCAATGAGCCGGGACAATAGAGAATTTTACTATAATCAATTTAATCGGAAACATCCAAACGCGTCGATTAATTTGTAATTCGAAGGCAACATTTGGGTCGGTGTGTGTAGCGCTGATTAATCGAAGACACGGTCTACGTAATGGCAGCCAACCGAAGCGACGCTGGAGATGAATGTCGCGTCAGTTTCCCGCCCATTTATTCGGCCGGGGTTGCCAGCGCGCGCTCTGCGGCCGCCGCCGATTCGCCTGCGCGGCCAGCTACCTACTTCCCGCCTGTTGGCCCTAATTATAACCGCACGGCGGCCATGTGCGTCGGGATGACGACGCCGCATTCTAATCGCATCGAATGCGCCACCCCGACCGCAACAAAGCGATTTTAACCGATTGTTATGCATTTATGCAATGTGGTCGCGTTTGTTGTATTATATAAAATAAAATTAATATGAATGCTTCGTCCCCCAAATTTATAATACCGGCAGAAATTTCCATCCAATCAGCCGAATGGTTTTTGATGCGATTTCGTCGGTTGCAATGCGGTGCATCCAATATTGACGCAATACGTTGGGACTTAATTACTTTTGAGTTTGAATATGCGGAGCTACACATTACCGGTTTCGTGTGTAATTGCTTTTCAGGAATTACAGCTAGTTTCTAGAGATAGCCTATATATAATCAGCAATATAATGCCTTGATATATTATGAATAAAGCAATTTACGACAGTTGAGCGACTCGTTTAATATTAATTATGTGCCATTATCATAAATTAACATTAAATATGCATTTACTCTTAGCTCTTCATCAAACTAAAACTGCAGTCTTCGAGTTAAAGTTTATTCAGTCGCTGCGGTTAATAGATATTTAACTACGACACATTTTTTTATTATTTTATTATGTTTTTTAAGAGATATTTGAAAATAAAATAAAAAATTTTTCATGCCGAGTTCGCGGATAAAGACAATGGCTGCTCGTGCAGGTTAAAACAAATTTATTCTGTCCCAGGGGCGAACGTACAAAAGTTTATATAGAATTCTATACTACTATAAATAGTCAAAGTATTTGCGTATCTTTATTTACAGAGGTGATGTTTCCTGAATCTACTCAAACCCTCGATGTGTGTTTCAAATTTCAATTTTGTGCTATTCTATAATATTGTAAGTATATAATATTGATATACTAAAACTTTCTCTGCGATTATCAATAAGTTGCTCTTTCTAACGAAACAAATCTAGTGTTAATTCTCGATAATTTATAATAGTATTGTAACTCTACATATGTAGTATTGTAACTCTACATATCTAATTATTTTATTACGTTAAATAAATAAATAGTGAATTTTGATCCACGCAAATACACGCTAGTGCCTAAAATAACTATAACTAATTCCGTATTATATTAGTTAAAATATAATTAGTAATTTGTTTTTTGTTTTGCAAAATAATTCTCAAGAGATTCCATACTCTTTTCCCCAATTAAAATTTTTTTTTAATTGCAATTGAGTGCAATTTAACCATTCAATAAATACAAATTTGCATTACTTTTTTTTCAATATATTACATCAAACTTGAACAACGACAAACTTTAACAGCGGCATAACTGTGCAAAACAAATAATGGCATATTTATTTTTTCAGCACAAATATGATACTGTTGTGCAAATATGTTTGTCTTGAAACCATCTGTCGATGTTTATAATTGTTGTCAGCGCGGATTTTTCCCACCCTTTATTTTTGTATCTATTCCATGTCTTGATTTGCTATGTTTTTGATAAAACTAAAGTTTTAGTGTAGTCCAGTTGTGATTTTCTGTGCTGATATTTAATATTTACAAAAAATAAATCTTCCAACATCGACTATCATTTTCAAAGGGACGGAATTTTTTAAACGAACCGTCATGGCCACTCGAAACATACCGAGTCGTCAGAAAGGGGTCTATTTACAATGGAAAATAGACTCCAAGTATTTTATGTCAAGATATTTATGAATTCTTCATCAATATATTGACATTTTTCAATAGATTATTCTAAGAATAAGAATAGTTACTCACGATATGCTATATAATTTGGTAAAATTTTGGATTTTTTAACTAATCAAAATGACGTGTAAATGAAACAAACATGCTTGGCAAATTCTCGCGGCACGTGTCAATGGCACGGTTTCACTGGCACTTGGTACATTGTACCGGATGCGAACAAGAAAAAACATAGCGCCCGTGCCACCCTTAGCAAATATTGTTATTTTTTTTGCAAATACGCACAATAAAGATCAATGATTATTTGTAATATTTATGCTTTATACATTTTGCACTTTTATTTGATTTAAAAAATGTTTTTTCTCTCGTCTTATTTACTTTTCCAATAAATATTTTTTTCGTAGAAAATATATAATGATATATTATATTAATAACTCTATAACTCATAGATACGACTAAAAATGGTCAGAGTGGAAAATGTAAAAAATATCGCTATACGATTTTAATACAAATTAATGTAATTCTATCTAACATTCAATATGTCATTCATCATATTCTAATACAATTTATAATTAGTCATATAATTATGGTGACCACATTTTTGGGCGCGAAATCAGAAACAACACGGGAAACATCGGGGACAATTAAACTTAATTCATTTTTTTGCGTCCAAAAGTTTTCCGCATCGTTTCTCTCTTCTTTAATAAAAGCTAAGCTTGCTTCTAAATTTAAAATTTCAACTTTTTTAAAGGATCTATCGCACTCAATCAAATATCTATATTTTGTAATTGAAATAAATTATCCTTATTTTTTTTCGGCTGGTTCAATTAAATTTTTTAATGATTAAAAGCAAAAAATATTTTTCCGTCCCGTATTTCCTAAAATAAAATCGGGGACAGGCTGCTGAAATATAGAACTATCCTTGGAAATACAGAATGGATAATAACAACTGAATAATATAAAATTCAATTCAACTGAAATAATATTAACAATTAGCAGTGTCATGGTTTGACACTGGGGGAATATTAGTGTTAGAAACTCAGTTTCCTTACATTTTAAAAACCATTATTTTCATAAAAACGAATTTTTTAATCTTTCTGTTATACCATCCATCCATCGTAGCGAAATAAATAAATAAATACTATAAAATTTTCATGTGCAGGCCTCAAGTTCTTAGAAATAAAAAACATTATTGTGCTGATATGCCTCTTTTTTGAAAAATTGTTGAGATTTTTCTGAAATCAAAGCGACTTTTCGATTTATTTTGTCTTCATTTAAAAATTTAAACCATCATTTAATATTTAATATTTAATTTATATATTTTTATTTATATAATAATAAAAATATGTACGGAATACTAAGAGAAACTATGCACAAAATTAATGGAGTGTTTCCGGACAATGGTCTGGAATTAAATTATATTCACAATCTGTTAGCTATAATTACAAATACGGTCTGAACATACAAATCTTATTTTATCCCCGACTAAAACAATTGTTAAATGACTTTACTAATCATGTTAAAATAAATGCTAAGCTAATCGAAGTGTGATAACAATTATTTTATATTAAAATAACGAGTTTTTGACACATTTTAATGAAAAATAGGATTATCATTGCTTTTTAGTAGAATTTAATTCAAGTTTTATGATTAAAATTATAGCTGGCCCCTTTTCTATTTCCAAATCCCATTCTGCGCTTGATTTCTGCGACGTGGCCCTACATAAGTGGCATCGGAAATGACAATGGTGTCGGCAAAAAAAAACACCAAAGACCGTACCGTTTGTGTTCAAACACCAAATTCGATCAGACGTCAATAACACAGTTTGTAGTTCGCTCCTCCACGGTCCCTCACGCATCTCCATCGGCTCTAATCGGGCGTTTGATTGATCAGGAGGGCATCCCCTTTCCCTCCGCCTTCAGGAAGGACGCACGTGATTTTATAAGCGGCTCGGTCTACCAGGCGACAAAGACGAATGCCCTCCCCAGGGACACTTCCCACGATAATGGCCCTTTGTTACATCACACCGCATTATCTAGCGCGATCGCACGCTTTATCGTATCTAAAAACTAACTCGATTTTAAAATGGACCAATCGCCCATGATCGAAAATATTAAATTTAGTTCGAGAACTTAAAGAATATCTAGCGATTTATTAAATCCAATTCTTTAAACATAATAAATACATCTTGCTCTATATTTTTATCAAATACGAAATAGGTTAAATATTTTACTACTATCGTATAGTGCTATATGACTCTATCCTGTGAGATTTTTATGTCGGATACATAATCATTTATAGCATTTGCTATAAAATGTCAAAAGGGTCAGATCTTCATTTAAAATCGTACATAAAATGACGCAATGATGTGCGCATATAAAATATCCGAATCTTTAATTTATATGTAAAATTTTCAATTTGTATGACGAATGTATCGAGTGCGTAATTAATTGTCATAAATTCGCAATTCTACTCGCAGTGCCATAAACGAATGCTATAAAACATTTTAATTATTGCCATTATTGTTCCGTGTAGCTCATCTGTTTTTAATAATACATGTATAGTTAAATTTACACACGAATTATCAATTTACTAATTGGGATACAAATTTGTATTGTATTTCGATAGAAATTCGAATTAATGAATTTAATAATTATTCCTGTGTCCGTTTCTCTTTATACGAAATCAATGATGAATAGCAGAGAATTTTGTACGGAAAATTATAACAAATGAATTCATTAATTAATTAAATGATTAATGATTTTGATATATATTTTAATAAATATATAATTGTACAAAATATTGGTTTATTTGCGACGATATTTTCTGTTAATGTAATTCAATACACCAAATATTTAATGAGTAATATGTTTTTTAATCTTGTACGAGACATCTCAATTTCGAGATTCATAATAAATGGTACAATTTTAGAGTTATACAGTATTATTTTAATAAAATCAACTAAATAATTGAGTACAATTAATTTAGAGGGGTACCGAAGACTAATTATCAATCAGCGTAGAGGAAAATTCTCTAGATCAACCTTATTATTTCTGAAAATAATTTGAAACATCATAAAATTTTCATTTTTTTTATTTAATATACATTAACTATGGTTGAATTTAAATTTTAATAATATTAATACGCAAAATTGAAAATCATTATCTAATCATATTGCGTTTACCGATAATTTTTTACTTTAAATAGTCATTAATATCAAATATCGCATTAAAATATAATAGGCAGGTTGAGGGTAACACTTAACAAATATTTTAAGAGAAGACATTTCAAGCAGACTAAAACGACATAATATGTGTATTCTGCCCGTACAGAATAATAGATTAATTGTCTGCAGCTGACATAAAAATCGATTGAGCGAAACATGCTTAGGACCAGTCTGCCGATTTATATACGCAATTACAAAATTGTTATAAATAATTTAAAAGGACATTATAGTAAATATTTTATAGCGGAGGCAGCGTTATCCGATAATGAGAAGATAATTGATCTGAAAACGTCCTATACTGAAAATCGAGTTGGGCCAAAATGGCACATTAAAAACATCATCAACACAACAGGCCTATTTTAAATCAAACGACGTCATACTGAAAAATGCACAAATAACACATTAAAAATTAAAGAAAAAATAACCTTTTATTTTTATAAGTTTCCTGTCGATTTTTAATAAAAAAAAATGTTTCTAACATTAAACACATTACGGACTGTTCACGTGTTTTCGCGTAATATCAAAAGTAACGTAAACGTCTGATCACGGAATTTTAAATAGAAATGCTTTTATCATATGGGTGATTATTTTAGTAGTTAATAATTATCCATGTAATCCTGGCATAGTACATCCACCACAGAAAGCTATTGTGATGTCTATATATTCAGTAGCGCAAAATTCCTATGAAAGTCATCTTTGTGTTTTTTCTTTAGTTAGGAAAACGTTAATATAGTTTCTCAGATATGATGCAAAGCTAATCAATAATTTAAAACTATTCTAAACAAATACATTTTAACAAAAATCGCTTTATGCTGATTATCATTGTCAAAAATTGTATGTTATATTTATAAATGGTATAATTCCATTTATTTACATTGTAGGACAATATATGGTTTGAATTTGCATAAGTATAAAAATATTTGCACACGTTTCAGTTTTTCTTTTCAATTGTTAACACGGCAAATTTTATTTTGCATATAATTAATAAAAATATGAAGGAAAACAATTGATTCTTTAGGTACATCTGGAATTAATAGCATTACATTTTATTTTATTTAAACATTTTAAACATTTTTGAAATGAATAGAATAAATCATGAAATCACTTTAATTAATAACAAATTATGAAAAATATAATCAATTGCAATTTAAAATTTATTGAGAATTAAAATATGTAAAGACGTTATAAACAATCTATTACGAAAAGTAGACTACCTTCCAAAGTTTTTAATATAAAATTTATTCCTACTGTTTCAACTCGTCATTTGTTTATATGTATCTCTAATTATGGGTCTTAAAGTTGTGTCAAAAAGTCCTTTTTACCACAACTAGCTTATCTTTAGTTTTTCTTATAATTTATTCGTCCGTATTTATTTTTCTGTTTGATATTGCATATTCTAAAGATTTGTTGAGTTTAGACAAGCCCTTCACACTACATTTTGAAAAAAAAAATAAGCAGAAGCGTTCAAATTTCCGTGCTCACACGTATTCGTGTGAAGCCAGATGCGCGCTTAAATAAATCACAGTTTTATTATTTTATCTTCTCGTCAATTATGAAAGGATCACTCTCTAGCTTATTTTATTCCAATTCCATTCTTACTTTGCTATAGCCGGATAATAGATGTTTAATGCATTTTACGACTTTACATACAATAGGATTTTTTTGCTTAAAAGTAAAAAATTAGACCGAAAAGGGTTGAAAAAAATATAAAAACATTTTTATGATTTTTATATAATTATATATTTCAAATTAAAAGCAAAAAAATACATTTTTTTAGAACGTATTGACAAAAATAATTCGCGCATGAAGTGGTTAATGTCTCAAGATAGCGATGAGTGTCGCCGCTTTACAAAAGGCACTCCTAAGAGTTGGCAGAACTGAATTTCTCTTGAGGTTGGTAGGATTGGTTTCCTAAGATTGACTGAACTGTATTTATCCTAATACTGTCTGAACTGGATTTACCTTAAGATTGGCTGAACTGGATTTATGCTAAGATTGGCAGAACTGGTTCTCCCCTGAGGTTTACATGCTTGGATTTATCCCAAGGATTACAGAACCGGATTTTGCCAAAATGTTCCAAAAAATATTTTTTTCGACCATTTTGGCAAAAATAATTCGCGCATGAAGTAGTTAATACAAATGAAGTTATTTCACTTTCAAACATAACATTCTTACGATGATCTACTATTGACAACGAAATTTTTAACGTACGTTTTAGCACTTTTAAAAATAAATAATTTAATAATTCATATTGACTTTTCGTTAATATAATATTTTATATGTTTTTAAATATCTTATATACCTTACATTAAAATTGCATTTCACTACATCTACTAACGCTACATGTCTGTCGAACAACGTAGATCGATTTTTTAATAAACGACTAGTGTAAAATAATCTCAAAGCTATGGCCAGACCGCAGTCGGGATTTTGGAACACAGGAGGGTAGAGAGACGTCGGTATCTGCGAAAATTGAGCTCGGCTTAATTGAACGTAGCTAATCTGCAACAAGCCGGCGCGGCCCCGTATCGGAGTTTTGTTTCGGTACCACCAGTTTCCAGCGAGCCAGCTTGTTTTGTTTCAAACTGGGGCGTATTGTACTGGGGCCCGGGATTAGCCAGACGGCTGGGGCCTACCACCCCCTGCAGGTACCTACGAATATTTTACTTATCACAGCAAACACACAACTATTACACATTGAATGGCCGTCAATAACCGCAAGCGATATCCTCTATCTCACGCTAGGCTTCCGGAATGGTCGATTGAGTCTTTCGAAATTCCAATACTCCCCTCTAGAATGTCGAAGACGACCGCAATTGTCGTGTTTGTCGTGATGGCGTATGGCTACGCAGAAATTTAACCGTATTAGATAATTGCAAACAAGTTTCTATATAATTATATGGGTCGAAAAATTCTAATTTATATATCGGGTTTCTGTTCTGGGAATCGCCAACTTCAGGATATAATTTATTTAAGTTGTTTTGGGCTGTAAAATGCGATGCCATTCTCAAAAAGGATCATAATGTTACCCGATTAATACTTTTTTAGCAAATGACATTTGATAAAATTAAATAAACGTTGAAACGAATCTAGTGACGAGAAGTCTGATGGGGCGAAGCCACATTGACCAATCTTTTCAAAGGTTGTCGTTTATTGCTGTGACGGGATTGGACCATATTGATTAACTAGTGCGGCAACCAGATATCGCAATTCTTGTGCATTTTATTGTATTCTCGGCAATTACTTTCAGCAAAAATGTATTCCTAGGATTTTAAAAATGCAGTAGATAATATCGATTGAAGAAACGAATCACTTTGCTATATATATTGCTTAATATGTCTCAACTATTATTTTATGCACATTATAATCGTATATCAATTACATTATAGCTACAAGGTAAAATGAAAATTAAACATTGAATTATTTATACATCCTATTATTCGTCTTTTTTCAAAGAACATTTCATTCAACATTTTTTCTGTGTTAATTTTTTTCTATATTCCTCGATAAGGATAATAGCATCTATAATAATTCTAATCTCGAAATGTTTTAGGGTCAACATTCAACATCTCTTCGTGTCTTTTTAATACACTTCTGTAAATAGGTTTTATCTCCTATATCAGGGTTTTCCGACCATTTTTTCTTCTTTCGCCCTTATTACTAATGTTAAAAATATTATTCCTCCTTATCCAAAATAATCTAAATAAAAAGGTACATTTGAAATAATATGCATGCTGAAGTGTTGACATTTTTTTTATGTAGGTATGTATGTACCTGTGGCGTACGGTTGACTTGATGTTGGGTGTGCTGAATGTGGAAAAAAATATAAAAAAATACAGTTTTTTAATGAATTTTATTATTATTTATGCAATAATTCTATTCTTCGTTTTTGCGACATTAAGTTTTGATCTAATTTTCAAAGTTATTTTTATCCATTTATTCATTTTCGCATTCAGGACCTAAAAAGATGACAGTCGCTTAGAGCAATGTCCAAAGAATATGGTGAGTGAGAAAGAAGTTCCCAGAAAATCCATTGATACTTACCCAATGTAAAATTATCCTTCATCAATTTACTAGGACTAGTCTTTTCAAAGCCAGAACCTCTTTCAAACGATCTAGCATAAATCGTGTCTGTCGTAATTATCTGTCTATAACCCAATAACTCATAATGAATCGCGCCCTTAATACGTCACCAAATGCATAACATTATCTTAGTGTGTAATCCTGTTCTTGTGGTAGGAGTTGGGGATTGATTGGGGCTCAACTGCCTTGCATTTTGTGTTGACGAAAAGAACACACTTCACATATCTGATGACAACACGATTAAAAAATGATTCATAATATTCTCTGATCACTAATGATTTGCAAAATCAAATGCGCCGTGAAAGGTTTACTTTTGAAAATCTTTCTCAGCTCTTTTAAATGCCTGTGATCTGGGGCATGAAAGGAGACATATTGAATAACTGTGCTAGTTCTTGTATCTGCTTTGCCACCTACTCTAATTTCGTCCCTTTCGATTACTTTAGGCCTACTAGATAGTAGATCTTCAATGTTAAAATTTCCGTAACGAAATTTAAGTGAATTAAGCAGTGAAGTATAATGAAGTGTAACTGAATTTTTATCTCAATTTTCATTATTGTTTAGGGTCAAAAATATTTTTTAAAAAAATATCCCGTCACTAAAGAAAACCATCGATACAATTGCCATTGACGAACACTAGCGGAATACTATAAATATTTTTAGTTTACAAAAAAATATTCATTTGAGCGAATGTAAGAAAAAAAGACTAATGGAACAATCTCATATGAACAATATTATTACATTGTTTGATTTATTTATTAATTTTTCATAATTTTTACACAATTTTCTATACAGGAACATTAAAGTACCTATCTTATTTTTTTCTATTAGTTTTTTACACGGTAAAAAACGGCACAGTGGCTCTATGCGGTCCACGGTACTAACAAGTCTGTGAATCCCTGCTTAGATCAATTATAATTTTAATTTTGTGAACCAATTTTACCTGTTATTATATATGTAGCTGAGTTACGGCAATGAAGGGATATATAGTCATAATTTATCAAAGTTAAATCATGGCCGGGAAAATTTTAGTTAAATGTCACTCGTTCGATAGGCATCGGAATCGATCACGGACATTTGCCACTACAATGGCAATAAATCGAGTTCGATGCTGCCATAAAACGTTTTTATTCGAAGAACTTAACGATTGAGCTTTAGCATGGCCGTATATGAAACGATTTTTTTTTAACTATTATTTACATTTTTTTTATTTGAGATAATTTAATATGCATAGGTAGCGCTGATGACGTGAATAGAGAGTATTGATTCACTGTGCCGAGAGATGCACACAATGCCGAAATTCGTACACTGATCCCGCTTAACTAAGGATACCACCGCCAGGCTTCCGAATACGTGCATGCCATAAAATTAACATTCTCACGTCATTCAAACAGGATTAAGGGCATCAGAGATTGGATCCTCGTACTGTGTACTACTAAATTACTGTCTCAGCGTGGATGCCCCATATTTGTCCATGGTGCACCGCCGCAGAGTTATTGTTTTATATGGTTTGGGTCTGCAACAACCCTATTTCCCATATGGCGAACGTGTCTGTGCAAATCCTTCTCCTCCGGTGCGCCCGGGACCTGGACTGGATGTGAGAAATGTTTATTGTGAACACAAAACAAAAATATCTGCACAAAAAAATACGTGTAGGATTTAAAATCTCTTTGAGTACGTGCAGCAACGTGGCGTGGCTCCAGTGAGCTCTCGACCAAACAGTTGGCTTCTATGGTTTGCTTTGACAAGCCAAGTTAGCTGATCTGTAAACTAAATTATGCAGGTTGTGCAGTGCTTTTCAAACATTCCAATTTGAATATACAGCGAAATCCGTTGTTTTAGTTATTCCATTATAAAAAGAATATAAAGCTTTGAGACGTCATAAAAACTTCCAAGCACCAATTATACCTATTATTCAGAATCTCATGAATAAATATCGATAGCATCGTTCTATAAATCTATGTTTGATTTATTATTATCTCAAAAATGAATTTCCTTATATAAAAAAGCTTCTTTTGTGATACTTGCTCTACAATACGCTGAAACATAATGAAATTCCATACGATCGTATACAAAAGGCTTCAGTCTATTAATAAATAATTTTCGAGGCATGTGTATTTTTTTAAACATTCCAAAAATATTTAGTTGTCGTTAGCTATGAGTACATCGATCTAGTATCCACTCGAGCGACATATTTTTATCATAATGCGACAATTTTTTCTTCTTAAAAGGCGTTTTTCCCATTTATCCATTTACGAAGGACAGGAAACGGAGAGGAAACCTCTTGTGACCGGAATAACTATGTTAAAATAAAAAAAATTATACATTATACGACGAATCCCCTGCCGAAAAAATAATCGAATTAACTATTATAGTATATCCGATATAAACATAGATATTAACTATAATTTAATATCTATCCATATTAAAAATTCAAATTTCGCATGAAAATTATTAATGATATGTATAGTGCATTATTTCCCATTGAAAAATACAGCCGGTGTCCTGTTAATTATGCATTTTTTCAATTAAAATGTTGGAGAACCCTGGCGCATTAGTTATCTCAGTTGGCTGAGATAGTGGAGAGCTTACGGGGGGAGAGCTTTACAAAGTGCCGGGTTCATTACAAGGGGATGAACTATCGAAATGCACACAACACGGCGAACCCGTCGCTGCATATAATTATATCGCACACCGTATAATCCAGACGAAAATTGTACCGGTCAACTGTTGTTATTGTTTAATCGTAGCCAACAACTGCAATTAACCAAAAACGTATACACAGGATATCCGAGGGGTGCGAGATAATTCGTTGCAAAAAGTGATAAGTGTTGATATATTACAAGGACATCCTGTGCATAACCTGTTACCGGTTTGCATATGTGTATATTAACACCGTCAATATCGTTTTTGCGTGCCAAAGTTAATTATATCCGGTCATATTCAATACCCCGATGATATTAAAATCGATTTTGACCACAAGATTTAATTACGCTCCGCTTGCAGGGTATAACAGCTAAATATACGGCCATAGTTGTGCGTAGTTATTGCGGCTGAAATCGTTCATAGTTTACAAATCAATTAGTAATCCGTCTAACTACTGAATCAATTAATATTTTAATATTGTTTTTTTTATATTTATTGTTAAAATGCAGCTTTTATTATGCGTTATATAATCACGTTTTCTACTTATTTTTGATAGAGGTTGAGTATATAGGCTACTATAATACGTGTGAAATTAACTTTTTGTACCCTTTTTATTAATATTTAGGTCAGTGAATATTGTATCAGTGTCCTGTCCGTCATACCGAAGACCGGGGGATTAAAGTCTTGCCAAAAATGGTTAGGTGGAAAATTTACACGTTCTATATTATATCAGAAAAAAATACTTTAGTTTATAAATTAGGAATTTGATTTTTTACTTACCACGCATTTTTTATTAATTTGAGGTAGGCAATAATGAGGAAGTGCTATCATTACAACTCTCTTTTATCACCTCAAAACAGCGCTCGAGTGCTTTAGTGTAGAGCTCCATAAAGTTACAAGTTACCTGCTGGTCCATGAGCTTGAGTAACGGAATGGTGTTTGGAGTTAGAAACTGTATCTTGAGTTGAAATTCTGCAAGAAGATCATATTGTAGACCTGAAAGATAGGCTGGAGTGTTGTCCTTAACAAACAAGACATGGAGTCTTTGAAGATCACTTTTTGCAAGGGTTGTTAAAGTTTGCACAGAAAATTCAAAAATTATTTGTCTAAACACTAGTTTGAAAAAATGTGTGATCTTTCCTTTCCCTCTCCTCGTCACTTGTTATGAGAAACATCGCTAGTTAAGTGAGTCATTTTTTTACCGTTTATTTTTACTTGTTATACTATGTGCTCGTTAAGCAAGGTTCCTCTGTATTTAGCTTTTTTTGTAGATAAAACTTTATTTTTTCTTCGAAAAGTGCAAATATTATCAATAGAATATGTTTCTCTCTTTTAAAATTTAGGAGATTAAAAATAACGTAACGCTATTACCGAAATTTATCGCGTAGTACCAAAGCAAAGTTATATATATATATTATTTCATTGCTTAAAATTGCTCTATATTAATTTATAGAATATACCTAAATCAGAGCTATTTTAAAAAAAATTATACATTTGAATAGAAATAACTTGTAAAGTCAGACCATCATTTAATAATTAAAGAATAACGTGCATATCAATAATTCATAATATACCTATATTAAAATCTATTGGAAAATCTGATATAATTCATTTAAAATACTCTATTAACTATCGTACAATAATGAAAATAAGAGAAGGAGTTTACTCTGTTTTTCAGTTTAACGGAACATTTTTACTTTCGTTTCACCTAATATTATATTAATATTATTAATCAGATCCATGAAATATATCCTACGATT
>JAGXCT010036802.1:5585-91106 GCA_022495035.1 Philopotamus ludificatus
CCCGTCCAACGTAACCTTTTAAACCCATAGGACCATGCCATTGTTTCTAGATTGACTAATTATACTTCTTTAGATTACCTAAATTCGTTAGCTTTCATTGCAATGATAGTCCTAATGATTTTTATTTCTAAAGATGCTACGTTTGCTCTCTTAAGTTAATATTGGGCTCCAGTAATTCGTGTTTTAATCTCTTCCACTTTCCCTTTCTTGAAGTTTAAATAAATTAACCAATTCTTCTTATACTTGTTGCTCTAATTTACTACTAAATAATTCCTAGGTCATCTGTAACTATTTCAATTTATTTTTGGCGCTACATTCCAAGATGGAACTTGGTTCATCCATTAGCATCCTTCAACCCACTGTGTTCGCTTCTGATTATAGACAGCCTCCGTCTTATCATATCCTGAACCAGCTATATCTAATGAGAAGTGTCTACTGTCCATATCACTTCCACTGCAACGTCCACTCGATCCACAGAAACTCATCACTGTTTCTACAAAGTTTTACTAGATTTAGTAGCCCAGATTTTTTATTAATTCTCTGTATCCGTTCAGCTTATCTCATCAGTCCTACTAAATTATACGAAATAAAGATTTGGTGACATATATTTGCACTTCAGGACATACATTTGCATTAATCAAAGGCTTCTTCATTATTTACTAAATTGTATTTATAAACGCTGGTTATCTTTTTCAGAACGAAGACCTGTAATCAAAGGATACATGAGTCTACAACGGACTCCGTCTCAAAGACTCATCACAAAGGCAACAGCGGACGAAGAGCGGTCTGATCCAGACGGCGGTGTCTTCCAGTTCAAGCCGAAAGACCTCAAGATCACTCCCACAAATGTAAAATATCATTCTGAACCCCTGCGATGATATTAATAATTCCGAAACTGATTTTTAATTTTTTTTTCAGTCATATCACAGCCTGGGGAGGGTCCACAAGGGCGTCAACGCCTGCAGCCCTCTTTCAGGCGTCAACGTGACGTCATCGCTGACGATGCACAGGCTGCGACCGGAAATAGTCACCACCTCCAATCGCATACAGGAGAGTTGCATTTAAGTGTAGACTGTGACCTCAAGACTTGTTTAATAAATTGATTAATTATGGTTAAAACGTGTAAATATTAATAATAATAAAAATAAAAAAAAAAACAACTATATATCTGTGGCCAGTGATACTATTTACTCAAGTGGACATTTTTAAATTCTGTACATATGACGTCAATTTAGCAAAAAAAAAAACAATTATTCGCCATTGTACATAGTTTGTACTGTAATCAAAAAAAATATTGTATAAGCGATTAACTCTAGCATTATTATTTTAGGAATAATAAATTCGGTGTCATTATTTCCCCTTGTTAACCAGGGTAATACATACTAACATATACATAGGCTCATTTTTATAAATAACTATAATCGGACTGAGATTGTTAGCGAAAATTTACATCACAACGTGTATGTACTTTATAATTTTATACTATTTTACTAACGTTTTAAATTAGTATATTGACAATTATCATTTTTTTAGTATGGCATCATGTGTACATTTATGAAACACCCTATACCGCTTTATTTATATTGTTATTATTATTGTGTACATAAAATAATTAATATATAATTAAAAATTATTTTTTATGTATATGCATATGGTTGTGATAAAAACAATTGTTTTATTATTTTTTTAATAAATATAATTTTTCATCAAAAAATAATAGTATTGTAACGTGGGAACTCGGGATTCAACAGTGGAATCGGCAGAGCCGACCCGGGGTTAACAACTCAACAGATTTACTTAGCGACTAACAAAAGAATAACTTTATTGGAGATGGAGGTAACATCTTCCTCCATTTGGATCCATGACACGTGTCAATCGGGTGATATAATTCCATAAATCCCAAACTGTGGGACCATTCCCTTGTTGTATAGAATAATTCCCCCTTTTTGAAGACGTAGTGTAGTACATACTTCCTTCCAGAAACACATGGGTTAATAATCCCATAAACCCAGATGTGATCAATCACACCTCACTTCCTCAACGTTACAGTATTTCCAACAGAAACAATCGATATACATATATTTATGACAAATTGAAAAGCTTAAAATATACTAATTTAAAATTAACACTGCCCTCTATAAGACTATATTAATATATTATTTCAAAAATAATAATATGATTTCACATTAATGTCCTATTTGCTCAAACTGCAATGAGTTTGTCAATTATAATTTTTTTTATTTATTCTAATATTATAATCGCTTAAATTTAAATACATATTAATTTTATTTTGCTGTAGAATATATATATATTTATTTTTTTAATTATAATATATTGCATGTATAATAATTTTCTTAAATTAATATTCATACGTATATATTTAAAAAAAAAAACTATATATAAATATATTGTATATATATATATAGATTTTTATACTTTTATAAAAAGAAATGCCTTTTCAAAAATTATAAAAAAAAATCTATAAGATTGTCCATTACTGTTATCATAAACAGATATACATACAATTACTGTTTATCAAAATTTATATATGTAAATAAATTATAGTATACAATGTAAATATTAATACTTATATCCAATATATTCATTTGACGCATTTGTTATTATAATTTTGCTGTAAAAAAGTATTTTAGCAAAATTGTCCCGTGTAATAAGATCAAATTATGATTTTATTTTGTGCATTTCATTATGTTTAAACAATTGTACAAATGAACTTGTAAATGTTGAATCAACTCGTGTTGAGAACGTAGGTACTCTATGTCTAGATAAATTTATATAATATTACCATTACTTATTCGATAAGTATTGAATACTTTAAATATTTAATTAATGTTTTATGTACATACCTATAACATTATAGTTTTTAATTTTAACTGTGATGATGTATTAAAATTTCTAATACCTAAAATATATGAATGTAAAATAAAAACATGAATTATGCCCGACGTTATTTTATTTAATCCTTCACAACGATTTTAATACCCATATTAATAAATAAATATTTTATAAAACGATCAGAATAACGCTGATAATAGCTACAATTATTACCCCTTTGTAATATTTGGCCAATAATATTGGTGTTTGGACCAAACTGTAGCTGTCAGTTGAATCAACAAACATTATAGGTTATGTTGTAACATGTCTATGCCGGTGAGCACGTCGGTGACAGTTCGCTGTAATGGCGAGGAGCTGACACAGCTGAGCGGAGGCGCTGGGGGCGCGGAGCTCAAGGCAGTGGCGCAGCGCCTTAATGCCTTCCTCACTGACCTCATCGAAAAGCAACCTGCCACAGCTCAAAGTACGGATGATTTATTTTTTATTGCCACATTTTCATAGAATCACTAATAAATTGATGACATATTTCAGCAACCAATGAAACTATGGTTGATGACGAAGATGACGATGATGAAGATGATGAAGATGATAAGAACGGTGATTCTATATCAAATGGAGATCCACCGGAATCTAAAAAAATTAAGATTTCATAATATTGAGTTTGAAAACAGTGCGATAATATCTCACTGATGCGGTTGTACATTATATATTTTAATAATAACAATATGACATTTGAATTATGTATAAATATTATAATTTTTTATTATAATACATCAAATGTGTTTTATTTAATATTATTTTCCTTATAGTTTTACTCAATTGTACATATATATTTAATTTTTATGCAAAATCATAATAAATGACTTCTGAAAGTCTAATATATCATCAATAATTGTAATCATTTACGATTTTTCATTATTAATTGGATTATTAAATTAGCTAAAATATCTTTAACCTAGGCGTGCCGATGGGGTCTATTTGGGACCCCAAGTTTGTGATTTTTCTCGAATAACTCTTAATATAAATCCTACATGTTACAAACTTTTTGTATTTGTCTAAAGAATATATACTACAAATAATCACTGACCTTTATTTTCCGCAATTGCTAAAAAATAAACAATATGCGTTTCTATTCGCTCCGTACCGGGTACAAGCGAGAAAAAACATCGCGCATGTGCAAATGCGAGAGAAACCGCACACGTATCAGAGTGGGAGGCGACCTCTACGTCTCGGCGGACCGTCGTCATATGCACACGTCACTTCACTCGATTTTTATACTAGTATATATCATGAATAACTATTTTTATTCTTAGAATAATCTATTTTTTTAATTGACTTTAAAGTCTCAGCATTTAAATCCTTGAAGTCTATTTTTATTCAAAATATACCCCATCGCCCAGAGCCGTTGTTTTCGAGCCGCCGTGATGGATTGGTTAATAAAGATAATTTTGCATTCATTGGTTATATCATCTCAGGGGGTAGATAGATTTGATATTTTTGTAAAAGAAGGTCGATAAAATATGTGTTAGGGCCAAAAATTAAATAAAAAATACTTCTGTCAAGTGACAGCACGATGGACGGCGTGTCGCGAGAGGCTATATTCGCAGCTGCGCATGCGCCGCAACTTCGCCTGGCCGGCGTGCCCGATATCTACTGGACAAGGCTCGGCAAGAAGCTCGAAGAACAGATCTTTGACTCTGGCGAGACCTTCGCTTTGCTCGCCGTCGACTATGGCGATGAGATCCGGCAACCTCATGAACCTCTATGGAGTGTGCAGATCATTCGCGAAAACGGAGTCAGCGCTGCTGACCCGTCTCAGATCTATCTCGTGGATCATGCATGGACCTTCAAGGTCCAGCAGGCTAGGAGCCAACTCCGCCAAATGCCAGCTCTTATGCAACGAATGTCTAACCTAGTCGGCGCTGACATTGATTCAAACTCCGCCGGAGACGATCCAGTAGAATTCGTATTTGACAACATATGGAAGTACGCACAGACGTACTCGTTGCACACTGACAATATCACTCCGGAAGATAGCGTCCCGATCTGGTACATAATGGACGAACTAGGCTCCGGCATTCAACATTCAGACGAGCCTAATTTCAGATGCGTACCATTCATTTATCTACCGGATCAAACGACGTACAGTCTATTATTCCCTGTAAAAAATTGTAAAGAAGGCAATATCGTAACTCGGAATTATATAGAGGCTCCTACTGAGAACGAAGATCAACGCCAAGCTCTGCTATTGCCCTGGCAGCCTATGGAACATTACGACGAAAGCTATTCACAGGACGAACCCGATTCTGAATATTTTCTAAGCGGACATATCGAAGAAACGCTCCCGCATGAAAATCACACAATGATTCCACGCGATCGTTCAACAAAATTAAAAGTATTTTCAGAATACGCTCGAATCAACGAGAATTTGACTCATCCCACTTTCGAAATTGTAAACGATGAAGACTTGGCCGATGTACTTTGGTACACGAAACATTTTAAATCTTACCGAGAATTGAGCGAATCGTTTCCGAATAAGTACATCAATCAATTTCCTTTCGAAAACGTTATAACGATCAAAGATTTGCTCAGTGCTGTCGGACGGAGAGTGTGCGACGACAATTTACAGAATGAATTGCGCGATAATCCTGCGTGGCTGCCGAAAACTTTCAATCTAAAAACGGAACTGGTTAAATTCATATCGTACTATCGCCAGAGGGAATTGCGCGGTCTGGATAATCACTGGATTTGTAAACCGTTCAATTTAGCCAGGGGATTGGACACGTATATATCGAACAACATAAACTTCATCGTTCATCTACCGTTGACCGGTCCGAAGATTGCACAGAAATACATTGCACGTCCGCTCTTATTCTCTAGGCCGGGTTGCGAAGGCAGAGTGAAATTTGACGTTCGCTACGTCATACTTTTAACGAGCGTTCAACCGCTTAAAGTATACGCATATACGAATTTCTTTTTGCGGTTTGCAAATAAAGCTTTCGCTCTAAATAATTTCGATGAATATGAACAACATTTCACGGTTATGAATTATAATAATAACGCTACGTTGTTTAGAATGCTTTGCGCAGATTTTATTACGGAATGGGGTAAACAATATCCCGATTATACGTGGGAGAGCGTCGAGAAGGATATATTCAAAATGCTGAGAGAATTGTTTGAATGCGCCGTAAGTAAGCCGGCTCCGTGCGGAATAGCACCCAGCAAACAATCGAGAGCGTTGTATGCCGCGGATATAATGTTGGCTTGGGATAAAGACAACAGGGGGAACGAAATAGTCCAACCGAAGTTATTAGAAATGAATTGGATGCCCGATTGCAATAGGGCTTGCGAATACTATCCCGATTTTTATAACGATATATTTTCGCTGATGTTTTTAGACGAAGAACCGCCGACTTGCAGAGAATTGTTGCCCGCATAATATTGTTTTATCATTTTTTTTTACTTAAATTGTAATCAAGAATTTTTACAAATATAGCCGTTGCAAAAAAATCCATCGAAATTGTAAAATACTAATAATCCATAATTCATAATAAAAATATTGACCATTTTTCTTGTCCAAAATATCTAATGCATTTATTCTCAAATGTCACAATGTACATTTTATTGTTGAATCTTGAACACATTCATCTGCACATTTAAACACTTTTAAGGATAACTTCATTACATCGACATTGCTAGTAATGACTACTTTAATATATGAGGTTATCGGTCGCTTTTTTCATATTTGAAGTAAATCTGTCCCGAATAATAGCTAGATAGGTATCCCATCCTTGACACACGACCGGCCCATCCATATATTCCTATATATTCAGTACGGCTCCTTGTAGCATCAAACACCATTCCCCAATGTCAAATACAGCTCTAAATAACCGTCTCAGCATCATCCCCTATAGGTCTCATCCAATTGTCGCTTATCTTGCTTTTTCGGAGCCCAACATTCAGACCCATATGTTAGGGCGGGCCTAATGGGAGTCATGATTAGCTTGATTTTATTCTTCCTCAAGAGGAATCTTGACCATAGATGCTGTTGGTTCAAAAGTAGCACCGATTTACCAACAGATTAGGGTTTTTCTTCCCAGGGTATGCTGGCTCTGTGGTGAGAAATCCGTTAGAGACTAGATTTATTTATGCATATAAGAATATGTGTACACAAACATGTACATATTTTTTCAGGGGTGCAATATTAGGTATATGTTTAAGATGTATGCCAGAAGTCTCCACTTTGGAGTCTCTAAATCAGTGCTTCCCAATTACTTTCATGTCACGGCCCCCTAAATCTGAAAGAATTAATCCCGCCCCCCGCCCAGAAAAAAATATTTTATAGTTTTATTAAGATTATTTGACAATAATTATTACAATTATAATACACATATTTATATTCAGCACAAAATCGTTTTAAAACCTTTCCGCGAGATAGCCATCGTACTTCACTATGATACAGTAAAACTCCTTGCACTGAATACATCTCTTTGCACAAAATGCTAAATAATCTTGTTTCTAATTTATTCTTATTTGTCATTATTTTTTTCTTATTTATTCTCATTTTATTATTATTAACTGTTATTTTTTCTTATTTATTTTGATTTTATTATTATTTATTCTTATTTTTTCCTTTTTTGTTCTTATTTTATTCTTTTTTTCTTATTATTTATTCTTATTTAACCTTATTTTTTTCTTTTTTATTCTTGTTTTTTCTTATTTTATTATTATTTATACTTATTTTTTCTTATTTATTCTGATTTTATTATTTTTTCCTTTTTTGTTCTTATTTATTCTCATTTTATTATTTTTTCTTATTTTATTATTATTTATACTTATTTTTTCCTATTTATTCTGATTTTTATTATTATTTATTCTTATTTTTTCTTATTTGTCCCTATTTTTTTCTTATTTATTCTCATTTTATTATTTTTTTTTTTTTTTATTCTTTCGCCATTTTTCTTTCATCTTTTTTCGTATACCAACTTGTTTTCATTACATTTTTAAATGTCCCCAAACCGTATACTTATTTAATTTCTAGGTAGTAACAATTCTACATTATATAATTGTCACTACCTACAACACGTGGCATTGGTTATTCTGAATAATTTCATGAATCATTAATACGATAATGTTTATTAAAAGAATCTTTATTTATATGTAATACACATACAACTGAGACATATTTAGAATATGTAAGATACAATAAATCAACATAAATAGTTAGTATTCACAAAAATATAGAAATACTCCTATGCCATAAATCTCATAAACTATAAACAACTATATATTTTTTTTCCATCTGCTCAGTCTTCACCTCTTGCGAACCATTCTGATTTATAAAGATATAATGTTTTATGGAGCACGCGGCCGTAATTGTTTTGTCGCTTAAACCTAGATGAGAGGTGAGTTCTGCGTAATTTAACTATGTACAATTGTTAACGTCGAGAAACTGAAAACAAAATATGATGGCAGAAGAATTATACTACAACTCGCTTAAAAAACAGTAACATCCATTAACATTCAAACGATAAGTCAACAGATCGTCACAAATGGAAGAAGAAGATACTCGACATTTCATAAAATATTTAAATCAGCTTCTGCCGTACTTTTTGACTTGATAAGTCACATTTATATATATTTTCATTTATAATTATACATCATAACATGATTTTGTTTATAATAGATACTACATACATACATTTATATATAATTATGAATGTACAAAAATGCAGTGTTATACGTCAAGCTTTAGTTTTGTGTAGAGGGTAATTTGGTAGGACCGTTACTATAAATATTCGTATCGTGCTAGAGATCAATACAGGAATATGCAGTCGTTCACGGAGTAATTTTTAATACGAAATTGAAATATTTAATCTTTTTACGCTGATATAATTCTACATTCATGTCCATATGATGTACGAACCAAGAAATATCTATCCAAATCTCAATAATAATAATATATCTTTTTAAAAAATGGGAATATGACACCAGATCGGAAACAAACGGTTCAAAATATGATAATCAGCTCCAGTCCGATGGAAATAATCACTGTCATAGAATATATCACAGATTTTAAGGGCCATGTGTCTGCCGAAATATTAATTGTGTATTGTACGCTACATCATAATACAATACGTTTATGATTAATTACACCGATTGAAACAAAATATAGTGATGATTAATCTACTACGTCTAAGTGCAAGAAACATGTATGATAGAACCTCGTTTTAAATTAACGGAAGCCAAAAATATTATGTTATAATAAATTTCGTAGGAACTTAGCAGAGAAATAATTCGAGTCTTTCCGTCGAAACGTATAAATGAATGATTAATTCAATTGTTTGATCTTGACACCCATCCCTGCTCCGTCTATTTTAATCGATCGGTTATACATAACCTATGCAAAAATTATCAGATCTGTTAAAATAAAAAAGCTCAACACGGCTATAATAATTTAATAAATAATATTCCTCTAAACAATAATCTAAAAAGTATCAACGCAAATATTTAAATATGGAAAATAATTATGTGGAATCTGAATCACCCAAGTGATTTCTATAATTTCTGCGCGCCCGTTTCACCCTCTGCTTTTGCTTTGTGGCGACCCACTCCGGCTCATCGGAAGCGTCCAAATCCTCCTTCTTATTACTGCCTTTCGATTGAGTCGTGCCCCTGCTTCCCGAGCTCGTACACGGACCCGTGTGTATACCGCTCTCGGGCGTCTCCGAGTTGGCAGTAGCGATTAGCTTCTTCGGAGTGGACGCATCGTCGGCCGTACTCCTCGTGCTGCAACTGCTCTCGACCTCGCTCTCGTTCGTCTCGTTTCTCAATCTAGATAGAGCCGGCGTATAACGCATGACGATATTGTGCCCCGGCCGATCCCAGTTGTTCAACTGAAACGAGTCGTTCCTATATCCGTTCTCGAGCATTTCGTCGTAAGTCATCAATCTGTCATTAATGGCATTGTTGACGTTGTCGTGTGAGCCGTTAATGGGCGTCGGCAAGATATTCACTAGTGGAAGCTCGGCGTTTTCCGTTGGCAGTCTAGAAATTGGCGGCGACTTAGGACAACTGCCCACCGATTGATCGTCGTCCGAATCGGCTTCAGTTATACGGAACAATGTGGCACTGTGATGACCTCGTATGCCTGCAATTTGTGATTGAATAAGAATCTGATGGAAATCAGAATCGTGTGCAAAACAAATGACGTACCTGTGCTGGTACTGGGTACAGCTAGGTTATCATCACTGAAATCGGCATCGTTTATGTGACTACTATTCACTCTATGGCTACTTCCTGCATTATCTAAAAAAATAAATATATTATTCAACAAAATACAGTCAACCCTTCTATAACGTTTAAATAGAGACCACGCTAAAGAAAGTTAGGCACCCATACAAAATTTGGAAACGGTTTAGTACTGGATCATTCATAGAAAAAGGTTTTAACTTGTCATAGGATAGAATATTAAAATAGTGATGCTCGTTACTGTATATCAAAGAGGATTGATTTAATATTTACCATTGCGGGAGTTCATGCGGTAATTAATAGATTTATTTTTCCTCTTCATGTTGTTGCGGGTCATGCTCATTCTTCTACGATTTGGTCTTGTCATCTAGAATTTCATATATGCACGATCGATATAATAACGAAATGTATCTTAAAAAAAATGAATAAAACTCACCTTGCTAGCGTGCCGATTTTGCGATCGCGGAGACGGAGTAATGTCCGAATCTGCATCGCTATCCGTAGGCGGAGATTCGATTGGAATATTAGACAGCGCTGATGGCAAGGGGAGGGGCGGAGAAGGTCCACCGCGACGCAGTCCGCGTCGAGCACGTAGAGGTCTCGGAGCCCTCATTCTTTTGCTCACGCATGACGACGACTGTTGAGTACTTCTAAAACATAAAAAAACATTTTCATATTACGATAATAATTTGAAAAATTAATCAAATAAAAATATGTCAATAAAGATTGTTTTTTTTCCTTTTTGGAGAGAGAAAGCGTAAAATCTCACTGATTTTTTTTTTAAAAATATTTCATTTTTCAATTGCAGCGATGGCGAACCTAAGTTTTCAAATAATACACAACGTTCGCGTGTTTATAGAGCGGCGAATATAAATATGTCGAATTATGAGATTCAAGATTCGCCATCCCTCTTTACCGTCTTAACAATGAAAAATTTTCACCTTGTCGTCATACGTTTCTGAGCGAGCCTCAACAATTTTGATTGCCTTGTCGTGATGAGTCTTGCGATTCGGTTTTGGCATCGTTGATTTCTAATCGGGACTGGAATATTAATTAAACGATAAATAAAATCAGGGAGTAAATAACGGATCGTTGATAACGTAAGAGAAAAAAGGAACGGCTCTCTTCAATTTCAAAGTATGACCAGTCGAGTACGACAATAAACGTAAATCGGTTCTTTTTCTCTCTCTCCTATTGCGAAAATAAATCATTAACATTTGCTGACGAAATAAATTAATTATCTAATGATGCATGTCGACGTGTAAACATAAATTATATTAAATAATAGTTAATGATTTAGTTTATTAGCGAATATTGATTTTAGACAATGTCAATTTACCTCTCTTGCGCAAAAGATGTATCAGCATTTGATCGCTGTCCGAGGAATCGCTATCTTTCGGTTGGGGTATATGAGTGGATCTGGAGAGCGGCGGTGCTCTGAACGAACGCAATCCACCGCCGATATTTGTTCCCATTCCGGTGACAATATCGTCGCCGCTTTGAGAGTCGGTATCCTCGGCCGACCAACCTTCGATCTCTCTCTGTACCAACGAATCAAAAAATGCCATCATGCGGGGATCCTCGCTCGTTGATTGATCCGCATAATTATGCGATATGTACTGAAACCCAAAATTTATCAATTAAATAATTTATTAAACGATATTTAAAACATTTACGTCGCATTTCAATACCTGACCACTGGTGTGGACCAACGAAACATAGTCTTCGTGCGAATATACATCTCTCGGATTGTCTGGACCCGATTGCTCTTCCAATAACGAGCCTTTTGATCCAGGAAATTGTAACGGCGACCATAACTATAGATAAATATTATATTAGGGGGACCGAAAAGTAATCAAAATTTCTTCGATGAGCTCATTCAGTTAGTTTCAGGCGAGACATGGTCCCACAAACACTTTTTTTTTCTACCAAGGGAGAAAGATGTCAAGGCGAGCAATAAAAGAAGCAAACTTACATCATTGTATGCTATTTTTGTTCGATCAAGGAATGGAGGCAAACGAAGCAGTGATAAAAATTACCGATACTTACTGGGATATTCTGAAACTAACCTTTTTTCAGATCGCTGGAGCATACATTAAGAGGTAAAAAAAATAATAATGTTGGAGAAATGAAAACGCACTTTGAAAAGTTTTTCAATGTAAAATCTAAGGACTTTTTTAAAAAGGAAATCAAACAACTACCTTTACACTCGCAAAAAGTGTTAGAAAATGGTGGAAATTATTTTGTTAATTTGCATTTAAGATATTTTTAATAAATAATCACTTTTTAATATATTAATGCAATAATCGAGACCGTATTCATAATTATCATTCAATAAAAATACCTTGATGATTTTTTCAACACCCGACGATGCAATGACGCAATACTGAGGATTGTATCTCACTTGATTCACAATGGATCGATGTCCGTACAATATCAACTGAGTTTGATCGACCCATTTTCCTAAAAAATAATATTTTCGTTAATATTATTATCATTGATCGGGGATAAAAAATCGTGGATCTTACGTTCGGGGCTGTCTGGTATTTGCCACATGTACAGATTAAAATCGTCCGATCCCGATAGAACATACTGATCGTTGTCACCGGCAAAGCAGCAACTTTTCATTGTGCAAGAGTTATAATAATCGGGATGATAGAAATGAGCGCTAGGCTCCGGCGAGTCTACGTTGTATAAGACCGGCGGCAAACGACGTCGCAATGCCAGTATCTTATCTCCGGTCGTGTTGAATTTAACGCTCATACAATTCTGAGACATGGAACTGCCTGTGCTGTACTTAATCACGGCACTGAAAATAAAAATTAATTAAAACAAACGCCATTGAAATTATTAAATGATTTAGATTATTACTGCTTTGGTTTTCTAATATCCCAGAGTGCAGCTCCGTTTCTAGCATTTGCGGCGACAATCAAACCGCATTGCTGAGGATGGAAAGCGACTGCGTGAAATGCTTTACGACTTCTCGACACCACCATCGATTCTGCATAAAAAACAATCATTTAAATTCGCATTACAATCTCTCAATAATACGATAAAACGTATCGACATACCTTCGACCGACTGTCTGGTATCGAAAACCAGTAATCTACCATCGTTTCCGGCGGTCGCAAGTATCCGAGGAGCGCATGGATCGATGGCGATACCGCATACCGCCTTTTGATGAGGCAAAACCTCCACGGCGCTCTTACTATAATAAAGAATTACGATTGATATTTTTCCATGTGAAAAAAAAAATATTTACTTATATTACTAACGTTTGAGTATCGTGAACAATGACTTGATCGTCATTTCCTCCGGAAAATATGCGAGACTTATCGTTCGTGATTGCCAAACAAAATATGTTGGAGTAATGCTGGGTGGTCATCTGCTCCGGTTGCCCTTGATTTAATAAGGTCTTGTTGAAAGGCCATAGCATCACCCGTCTATCATCTCCACCTAAAAAAAATCATCGCACTTATTAAAATTAACACTTAATAATATATTATTCAATTAATTATGTATTGATACTATATATCAAATCAAATACATATATCACAAAGGTCCTATATACGATTCCACGGAACTAGGAAGAGTCCTGGCCTCTATCTGTGCCGTTTCGGGGACATATGTACTACTGGAAGTGTCTGTAACATCCAATCAGACCATAAAGCAAATACGAATCGGCCCTAGCCACATCCAGGCTCATGGCTGCCGATCTGACCCGTATTTAAAGAGCCTATAAGCTAAAGTACGATAACCTAAAGTACAACAATCGCAACCCTGGCCAAAGGATTAAGTCAGACACATCTCTGCTGGAACTTGGAAGGTGGATGGAAGAACCTCAGGGCCAGCGAAGATCGAGTAGTGTTCTCCAGGTGGCAAAGACCAGCTTAAGAGGCCATTTATGTACAGGATGCTTATCTTGATGAGAGACTTCTAAACAGATGGTTTAGACGAAGAGGTCCCATAGAATACCCTGCCTGTTCCCCAGACAGAGTGATCTTTAAATTTCTCAAGGAATTAGAAGGGTTTATACTACTTAAATTAACGGTTTAGGAATTAAAAAATCTCTATTACTGACATCTGAGCTGTGTGACATTCATATATTACACACCTCAGAATTTCAGATGACATAGACATTATGACGGAGAGACTGAAAGATCTAGAAAAAATTTTGAGAGACCTCTATGGTGTCTCTCAATCAGTCGGTTTAAAAATAAATAGGGATAACACAAAATTATGATAAATAACAAAACAGTCCATAAATTTTAGGCGAGACGATCACTATAGAGGTACAAGAGTATGTTTACCTCGGCCAGAATATTCAACTTGGAAGACAACTTCAACAAGGAGTATGTCAGAAGAATACAACTGGGACGGGGAGGGTTTGAGAAACTAAAACATATATGAGTCGAGTCGCGTGTCGGTATTGGATATGGTGGCAATGATAGTTGGGCACAATCATGGTTTTGTAGATTCTACGGAGCTACAAAACCATGATTAACTCGTCTGATTATTATTATTACAATTCGGCTGTTGACAGATCAGCTCCCGGGCTTATGACTAGCAACGTATTCGAAGAGCCCAGTTAACCTGGAGGACGACCATCACAGTCCTGACATCAGGGTTAAGACGAACGTGTATCTGCTGGAGATTCCATAGTGTCCTCTAGGTGGCAAAGACCTGCCTCAGGGTCAGAAGGCCACTTAAATAAATAAATATACTCAAATCCTTCAATGCCTAAAACCTTCGGGGCCGAAACCTGGGCACTTACAGTGGGATTAGTTTGTGATTCAGAGGTGATGGAAACGAGCAATGCTCGGTATATCTCTGCTCAATCAAATCTGCAACAGAACGATCATAAAGTGACTGACATTGCCACAAGAATCACCCAACTGAAGATGGGCAATGGAGCCGTAAGTAAGTCATGGACTGGAGGACGCGGTCAATGAAATGTGGGTTGGCCCATATAGAGATGGAGTTATGACATAGTCAAACTTGAGGGAACCACCTAGAAGAGGACAGCCTATGATCGGACAAAATTAGGAGACACCTTAACCCAGCAGTGGAGAAATAAAGCTTCGCCTTGTCACAGACAATCATGAAGAGAAATTTAGAAGGTAATCGGTGATTGGGGAGAAAGAATATGTCGTGGCTCCACAACATTCGCAACTGGACCGAGTTGGGAGCTCCAGAATTGTTCCAGCTCTCCAAAAATAGACAAATTTATGGTGAAAAGACAAGTGCCAGATCGCCTAAATCCAAATACGGACAAGATCTCGTTTTTGGAATTAATTATTATTTTAAGATATAAGACATTAGGAAGCAATGAATGCGGGATTAATCCTATTACGGATATTTGATTGCTACTATAAAAAAAAAGATGCGACAATGACTGATGGTATCACGATCAATCAATGAATTATTCATAGACTATTGATTTACCATACATTTAAATGGCGAGGCTCGCATATTAAGAGGGTTGTGAAAATCTGTTTATTTATTTAGTATCAAGTCCAATAATAGAATTTAAACGTGTCATTAGTTCAAGTAAACATATCAGAGTTATCAATCAATATACATTTATTGGACATATCAAATAATATCATGTTGTTTAATTAAACATATCATTTCGAATCTCAATAATTCATTGAGGAAGTAGTGATTCAGATTTTTATTAAGATTAATTCAGATTGAATTTGTTTGAATCGGAGGAAGCTTTGACCCTTAAAAAAATGTTATTTTATTTAAATATAATTTTGCTCCTATTTATGATATAAGATGATTTATAAATTGTGGCACCAAGGGTCATTTACCTGTCGTTCATACCTCTGTCATATGATAATCATATTGAATCATCATGAATATTGTTACTACCTACTTAATTCATGTCAATCATATAAGTATAGCGCATGGTTAAGCTGCAATTGAAATCTTTAGACCACGAAATGTCAGTAAAAACGTGACATATGGTAGCTAGCCAAAATAATAAGTGTATTGTGGGTGATAATGATGAATAATGGGGAAATTAGCGATGCAATCTTTGCAAAAAAAATCGTCTATTAAAGTAATTTAAATATTATTTCTCGCAATATGCATGCAAAAAAAAAAAATGATCGTCAAAATATCGTAGATGCTTATGTCAGATAGATTTTATCCATAGAGGATCAAGTTATAATTGACATGGGTGGTTTTGAATGATTTCAACGTGTGTGAAATTCGATAGGTTATGTGAAAATATTTTATCATATAATATGTTCAGTGTCGGATGGCATTGTAACAATTTTTATTAAATATAGATCGAATGCTATTGACATAAAAATGTACAAAATGGGTTAGAAACTCGTATGAATTTATTAAGTATTAAGTCGTTATACGAAAAATTCTTACGGAATTATATTATTTTTCATCATAGCTTAAGATATGCCCTTCTGTGACCCCTATCTTCATGAAGGGCTATTCAAAAAACAAATTAATACTCCTCGATTTCTAATTATTCTAAGATGCTAGGCGATTCTCAGATGGAACATGGAACGGTATACGGACGAATTTATGTATCATTATTCGACGATTTCATGAATATGAATAAGTACATAATAGATCGATTCATATGTAAATAACTTCGGCTACACATAACTGACTTATTCTTGTTTCTGAAATGGCATATTTGGTTTATTGTGTTAGATTCTCAGTAATAAAACGGGCGTCAATCTCTGCCATATTGTTACATAAATACGTTAAATTTAACCCTTAATTAAATGCATAGTGGATCTAGAAATAAATTCATAATAAACAATCAGTATTATTCTGAAGATATTTGTGGATCGGTATCAAGGAACTGGAATAACTCGAATCAGTCATAAAAAATGGCGGCGCAAATATTGCAATTAATATCTTTTGATGATGAAAAGTGCATATGAAAACGTTATCGGGGGATAAATGAAAATCGGTCAACGAAGATTGACAGTCCGGCTCGATCCAGAATAATTGAGATTGACTGAAGGGAGATTAAGGGGTGGCCTACCCGAGATGAGCAGGTCCCCCCGCGCCGAGAACTCGACGGCGTTGACGCAGCCGAAGTGGCAGAGCAGGTCTCGGCGATAGAGGCCGCGAGCCCGGGCCAGGCGGCGCGCCACCAGGGCGCTGCGGGCGTGCGCCAGGGAGCCCCGCGCGCGCAGCGCCTCCGCCAGCGCCGCGCTCACGTCCATGGCTCCTTCTTCTGTTTTTCCTCCGTCAGCCGGTCCGCCCTGACAGCTGCGCTAAATAAATACGTCCATAGACGAGCGCTGCTCGACGACAGTGTGGCGTGTCTATGGTCACATCTATTTTAAACGAGTTCGATAAATTTAAAAAGTATATTAAGTAAATAAAAATATATACGCCTTCGAAATGGCGTTTGATAAGGTCGACTACACTAGACTCGTTTCTAAATTAAATAGTTTTGGATTTTTCGACAATCTCTTACAATTTTTCTCCACTTATTTAAAGGGGGGAAACAGTACATGACTCCCTAACGTCTTGCGTCTAAGATGCAACTTCGGGAATCCCACAGGATTCTAATTTAAGACCATTATTATTCCTTTATTATTTATTAACGACATACAGCATACAAAAATTCTAAGATATTTACATCTACATGAGGGAGTTTGATTTCTAACTAAGTATATACCTCAGCGCATGGGTACAATGCTGCCTGGGGTACGTAACCCTCAAGAAAAGAAGGTCGATCTACTTGGCAAAGCACTTCTTCGAGCTGTTGGTTGACGCAGGACATAACCCCCTTGTCCTGTGCGAGTTGCCCTTATAGGCGCCACCTCACTATCATCGAGCTCGTTTGCGTATGCTTTTTCTTCCGCCAAATGTGAGGACAGGTGCTCTCGAAAACTCTCCGGTAACTAGAGCTATTACTTTGCTCAGCCACTTGGCTAATTATGTTGATATTTTCAATGTAAAGTAACGCCATTTCGTTGATCTGTTATATGAGATTTTATAATTTAATACACATTCGTTAAATAATTATATTTGGTACTTTCCTGTTATACGCACACATTAAAAAAAATGAATTTGAATTTGAAAATAATTTCATTTGTTTATTTTTATTGTACTAAATAAAAATATTTTATAATGTTTTGGAAGGTTTTTACAGCAGGCCGACGTTTATTTAAAACTAAAAAGCCACATCTAATTATTTTTCCAGAAATCTCTTAATCCAGAGATTCTCAAAGTGTGACCACTACAAGTTCATGGTTAAATTTGTGTATGCAATTGTCAAATGTGGTAAAAAACGAATGAATTATTTAAAAAAAAAATGAAAATAGTTTATATATTATATATTATAATTAATATGTAGCAGTAGTACAATATAAATAAACAAATGAAATTATTTTCAAATTCATTATTTTTTTAATATGTGTGCGTATAATAGGAAAGTACCTTATAATTTTTATTCTATGCTATGCTTTATATACATTATTTTTATTTTATATTTTGTTCTTTTTTATAATTTCTTCATTATCGCACTTTTATATGCTATATTTATTTTAATTTTTATAGCACTATGTATGTATATGTTTATTATGCGTAGTTGACAAATTGGATCACTATGCAATGGCAACCACGTATTGTCTTTTAATAAATAAATAAATAAATAGTAAAAAATAATAGACATTGAAGGTATATAGTTCGTTAACTGTTGATGTATTGCTGTAATTTCGGATATAAGTAAATTATTTATATAGTAAATATAATAATTATATATTTCGATCACAAGCAAAGCGAACACCCATACAAAAATTGACATTCCCCTGCACCCCTTACCTTATCAAAGTTAAGGCGGCCACTCTCTTGGGTCACTTTATATAGATATGCCTTAAAACAACACAGGGATTCAGAATATTTATTTATAACGATTTTTAATGTTTAACACCCCAATAAAAATGTAATGGCCAACAACCCTTATAACCAAGTGATCTAAAAGTCACAAAACAAATTTTCTATGTATTGTTGAACTACCCCCTGAAAAAATATGTACATGTATGTATATATGTATTGATATGTGCATATGTATGCTTATAGTCTCACCACAGAACCAGTATGCCCGGAGAAGGTAAACCCTAAACTGTCGACAGATAATTGGTCTAGTCTTGATACTTTTCGCTTCTTCTTTCGTTGAGTTCTTTTCCATGAAAAATGGTTTCTATTACGCGACAAAATTGATAATCACTAGCGACTTGTCATAAGCAGATAATGCCTAAAAGGTGAGAACAAATACCGAGGCAAACCCTCTCTTACTTGCCTGGACAATCAAGAGGATAATATCCGATACCAACAATGGTAGAAGATGCACATCCAATGTCAGCAATAGCCAAGAGAGGGAAAACCCTTTACAAAAAACGTTTTTCTCTTCATCGTAAGTGTGAATGGCTTTACTATATTTTTTATTATATCGAGAGATTGCAATTAATCGAAGGACTACTTTCATCCTCCGTATATTTAATTATTTAATATTTTTTTGTTCTCTTTATCATAATATTTAACGTATTATGCCTTTATTTTTTTAAAGTATAACTCATGTGGGTCAAAAAAAAATTGTTAAAACTTATAATTCTTAAGATAAACTCTCTTAATACTACCTTTTGGTACAATAGAATTCTACCTCTTTTCTACAAAAACTGGTTTTCTACAAAATCCAGATTTAAAGAGAATTGCAAGTAAATAAAATCCAAACTTAATCATTTTAATTACTTTATTAATTTATAAAAATTTCAATTGAATAATCGCAATAAATGAACAGATAATCGAATACAAAAAATATAAATACCATTTATTAAATTAATCAGTGATATTAATCCTCCATCATAATTTCGTTTTGGGTGTGATAAACGTGTTCGTATCCCATTTTCATTAAAAATTGGAATCCATTGTCCGGCACGAGTTCAGCTAGCTCCTTTGAATTGAATAAATCATCCAAAGGAACCAAGTAGTCGTCCAGACTGCAATCTAATCAAATAAATTAATACAATTTTATTTATACCAAAAAAAAAATACGATACAATATATAAATAAAATTACCGAGTAAATGCACGGCATTTACGACTTTGAAAAACATCTTATCCTGTATAGTGCTTATTGGTGAATCTATGTCGTATTTATTCCAAGAGTCTACGAGAACCGTAGAACACCAAATTCGACGTCGCAATTCAATAATATTGCTATTGGTTATGCCGGGTTCTGAGTTGATTAACAGATCGCAAAGCTCCAACGCACGAGTATAATCATATTCGGTTAATCCAGTACCGGTATACGTAATAAACATCTGAAATAATACAAATAAATAATTAATATATTTGAATGAATAGAGTAATTCATATTTAAAATTACGTCGATTATTTCTCGAGGTTCCATGACGCGCAAATTATCGGGATCTAATCCGTGCAAATTCATAAGCTCCGGTGGTAACGAATGATGATTAGCCAGTAACAACCTATAATTGGCATTAGATATAATACCATCTTGGACTTTTTTCCCGTCTTCTATTTCATCCTCAGCTGCAAGAGCGCATAATTTAGCGAGCGATGTTTGTATCTAAAAAAAAGAGCATATTTAAAAAAAATAATGATCGATATATACCGAAGAATAAATATAATTATACCATCATTCGATTGACTGATTCCGTTTCGTTTTCCGAGAGTTGCATTAATGTATTTGCAGCTTGCGTCCATCTGTCCGCTCTGAGTTCATGAAGCCATAAGAGAGCTGCGCCTTCACATTGCGTGGTAGTTTCGTCTGCCGGCTTGGTAACACCTAGTTTATCATCGGACACGCGTTCAGTTTCGTTCATACGGCTATCCATTCCTTGTTCAGTGAGCCAATCCGATAATGCTAAACCGTGGTGAGGAAACGCCTTTAGTAAAGCAGCTTGACCTCCACGACCGCGATTCATAAACCATCGAAAAGCACACTGTTGAAAACCCTTAAAAATATTTACCGAAAATATTAAATTTGTATTTATGAAAATATAATTATTGGATAAAGCGAAAAGAAATGTCGTTTTTTGTTGCGATATTTTGAAATCATTTTGCCATCATCTCCCTACTGTTTTCAATTCTTATTATTTATTTTTAAACTTAGTCATCGTTCTGAAAAAAAAGTGTATTTTTTTTCCACATTCAGCACACCTAGCATTAGGTGCACTGTACGCCACTGCATACAACACTCTTCTCCATTTTATCCGGTCTGCCGCCACGTCGCTCTATCTTCCGCTGAACTTCAATGATGCAGTGTCCCTCTGTACACAGTCCAACCACCTCAGCCTTGGTCTTTTTATCCTCGGAAGACAGGAAGGCTTGTTTTTTTGGTAATGATAAGTTTTTTCGGCGGCTGACTGTCCCGCATCCTTAACACGTGACCAGGCTACCGGAGTCTGACCACTCTGACGGCAGCTGTGACTGGTATATCCTTGTATAATCGGTACAGCTCCTCCATGCCTCGGATACGCCATTCCCCGTCATCGAATACGGCTCTAAATATCCGTCTCAGAATTCTCCTCTCCAGGATATCCAGTTGTCGCTTATCTTGTTTTGTCATAGCCCAAAATTTAGACCCGTATATTAGGACGGGCCTGATGAGGGTCATGTGGAGCTTGACGTTTGTCTTCCTTAAGACTTTCTTATGGTTCTTCTTCGTACTTCCTACACTTAATGTGAATTTCTGGACAGCCTTGAAGCTGTACTCTTCGATTCTCAAGTGTTCAAGGATTCGTCTTTGGCATAAGGGCTTGTATTTTGTCTTGGTCTCATTGATTCCAAATCCCATACCCATTGCCGATAGAATTAATGATAATATTAAAAAATATTTTGTAGAATACCATTGTTTAAATGTATTTTTTTCTATTGTAAAAACCAACGACGTTTCTTTCCACTTTACCTAACTAAAAATTAAAATTAAAAATACCTCCACATCGAATTTATTCATGTAATAATCTAGTTTATCTTTATTGTTTGATTTTTCGCAAATCGATACTAAAATATCAAAATCGAGGAATTTTTCGGCCAAATTGGATGCAAGTTCATATTCTTCATCGTCAACTGTAAAAAAATATTTATTATTTTTTTTCAAAATCATTGGTTTAAAAACTATGGTAAACAATTATATCCATTCGTTCTAACCGAGAGGTTGTATCATATCAGTCTTCATTTTGGAATATTCGTTCATTGCCATATCTTTCCTTCCATCTCTCCGTGGGATCGACTCAGCTCTCTCTTTGGTGAATTCTAATGCAACAGAGGCTAGCAATGCCGCTTGGGATCTCAACTCTCCTCGTAATTCTAATGGAGCACGTCTAGCTTTGCGTACGGTAAGAGCCTGTTGCGAACATAAAGCGCTTATCAGACCACCCTTTTTTGGACAAGAGGTCCACGTTGTGTGTTCTAGATTTTGATATTTTGGATGTGATTCTGCGAAATAGTAAAATCCAACAGTTTGAGAGCGATACTTTATAATTTCCTGGATAACAGTCTAAAAAAAATAAAAATTACAATAGTAGAATCGTACCCAAAGATATATCATATTAAAAAAATATACGTACAATAATAACGTGGTTGACTTTTGTAATAAGCTGCGATAACGCAGGCGGAGCACAACCCGGTGCATCTTGTTCGTTGCACCATTTAGCAGCATGAATAAGCGCTCTTTCAATTAAAGATACGTTTTTATAGAATAAATCTGAAGGCGATAGGGCTGAATTGAGAGATTCGTCGTCTTTTTCTAAACTCGCTACCATAACCTATAATACATTTATTCGTTTACTTTATTCAAATTTTTCTACGTAAATCGATTGTTATAAATATAATACTTGTTGAATCGCAGTATCGATGATGTGCTGATGTTGAGGCTGTTGTTGTAAATTACGCAATGCGATCGATGCAGTGAGACGTTCTCCCAATCCACGCAAGAGATAAACAGTCGGAGCCGGAACTGAGCCGTGAGTTGTAGCTCCACTTAATCGTGACCACAAACCAGTCACACTTAAAAACTCGAGAAGTAATTTAAAAGCACGCCGTTTATCTTGTAATTGTAGGCTGATATTTAAAGAATTCGAACTGCCTAATGCAGCCCCCGTGTTTCCGATATTTGATTGACTCCATCTGAAAACAAAATAGTTTCAAATTATTTTTAATAATATTATCAAAATAACGTATAGCAAAAAGTAGTGCAATTTTTTTTGTTGCGGTTTTGGCTGTCATTGAGTTAACATAGGTGTTCCAGTGGCGGATGGTGACTTTTTGGGGCCTGATGCTAATTAGGTTTCAGAGTTTTTTTACGTTACGTTACTAATAAAATACAATTAATTGGAATTTTTGTTCCCTCAAATTCAAATCAATTTTTTATGTAAATTCTCAAAAAATATCATCGACCCCCAATAGAGCCCTGGAATACTATACAACCTTTTCAAAATTCAATCGACCCCCCAGGGGTACGCCTAGACTCTGTTGGGAAACCCCAAATTAACATCTCACGGTTGTCAACGGTAAAGGATCATTTTAGAAAGCACGGGAAAAAAATAGACAAAGAATTTAGAGACTTAGATAAACGAATAACCATATTTTTTCTTTACTGTCTAAATATGAAACCGATACGGTTCTTAGAATGAAAATAAATATAAATTCTTTACACGAATCCGAGGAGAAAAAAATAATGACTTTTATTAAATCAGGTACTTGTGCCTACCCCTGGGCCATCTTTGACTAAAAAAGGTTCTCCTTTAGAAATTGTTGGGATGTTTTGGGAATAATTCACTATGAATTGCTAAAACCTGATCTGATTAATACGAAAAAAGTGGGTCGTCTACACGAATCCGAGGGAAAAAAAACCTTAATCAAATCAGGTACTTGTGTCTACCCCTGAGCCATCATTGACTGAAGAAGGTTCACCTTTGGTTGGGATGTTTTGGGAATAATTCACTATGAATCGCTAAAACCTAATCAGACTATTACGAAAAGTGGGTCGTCTACACGAACCCGAGGGAAATAAAACCTTAATCAAATCAGGTACTTGGGTCTACCCTTGAGCCTTGTTGGGATGTTTTGGGAATAATTAACTATGAATTGCTAAAACCTGGTCAAACGATTACAGCCGTGATGTATTGTGCCCAATTAGTAAGATTAAACCGAAGTACGGATTAAAAAACAATCCAAAATGAGATTTCTTTACGATAAAAAAATTACAAATAAGTCTGAAATCACTAAGAGTCATGTTTTATTTAAAAAAAACGCTAGAATTTCACTAGAGTAAATAAAAACTACCCATTTTGCGGAAAATAGAACATAGATAATAGACTTTGAAAAATATTTACCATTTTTATTTAAATAAACTTTCTGCCGCAATGCAAAAGAATAATTATATATATATTTTTTTTACCTGGGATCATTCATTGGAATATCATTGACTAAATCCGTTGCTATAGATAAAACAGTCCTATCCAATGGCGAATCAATATTGGGATAGTCGACTCCTTCTGGAAATAATTCCGTTAGCAATGCTTTACACGCTGCATTTTCGCGTCTTGTATGATGAAGAAAAGCAGCCTTTAAAAGCTCCGCTGTCGATCCTTGACCGGCTGTTTCGCTCGCTTCAACAACAACGCGAGGATCAATCTCATACAACGATAGATGCCCATCGAATGCATCAGAAATACATTGAGGTAAGTTCGGACTCTCATAAGATCCTCTAAAACAAATCAATCCAATAATAATCATAATCTTAATGTAATAAATAATATATAGCTCGCTTACATATCTACAGGTGCTTCGTTGGACACTATCGACATAACACCGTGCATCTGTGAAAAAAATAATGGCGAACCAAAACAGAGGCCAGCTCCTAATAGCTCATCTTTAGAATTAAGTTCGATAACATCGGGTTTGTCGTTTGGTTTATTACCTAAATTAAAATAAAAATAATTAGCCGTTGCGTAAAACTGAAAGATTTCATATTATTCATATTATATCTTACATGATACAATAGTGATTCTTGCACGATCGTATAGCAGAGCTGTCGTGGCCGTAGCAAGTATCTGCGGACTGACGACCGAAGGATTTTCTATTCCCAATCTTGCACTAGTGCTAACTTTCGAATGAACCGGCGTAAAACCCAAGAGTTGACCTGCCTCTCCGTCTTCGTCGGTACACATATGAGCGAGAGCGTATCTCATTTGTGGGGATCGTACTGTATTCACGGCAGCAGTTAAAAGTAATAATCCGCCCTTCCATGATTGCATATCAAGTATATGAACGTCTAAAGAAGCCGGATCGCCTACAAAAAAATCATCACATAACATAATACGTCACGTATATTTTATTGCTTAAGAAATCGAACCTGGAGGGAACATTGCGGCATGTAAAAATGCATCGCGCAAAGTTCTTTGTAAATCTATTTCGGCCGTCATTCGTTCGTTTGCACCAAGTTGCCAAAGTTGAGCACATAACCCGGCTACGACGCATATACGAGCACCTTCCTCTATGCAAGATTCACCCAACGAAACGACGCCGACTAGTTTCTATAAAATGAAATTCCATGTACAATTTTTTTTTATTAAAATTTATAACGTAAAAAAAATCAATACCGTTTCGACAGATTGTGATATAGGAATTGCTGAAAAAAATAGCGATGATACTCTACGACCAAATCCACCTAACCATCCGCCGGAACCCTGCAATGTACGGGTTGTTAAGTTATGTCGGCCTCCTACAAAATTAAATTATTGTAGTATTCAATATTACGATTCATTTTGAAATGCTTAAAAAAATACCTGTAATATTTGATTGCACCAATACTACAGTGCAAGTTGTAGTAGCTAATACACAACCGACCGGATTCCCATCGATTAAAGAATCGCATTCTTGCCCGTGAAGATCGGCTGTTTTTTCTATATAACCCCCTTCGTGTGCAACTGAATGCCAATACCTAACCACACCTTCTGGAGATACACCAATGCATGAAGGAATCTATTAACAAATGTTAGGATTTAATTATATTACGCTATAATTCATAATTTAATAAAATCAATATGTTACTTGATTTCCATCCGAGTTAAAAACGCACACCAATTGCGCTTTGTGTGCTAAATCTGTTTGAGGCAGAGTCAATTCGTAACATGTCAACGGGGCGGCCGTAGTGGGTGTCGACGGTGCACCCCTCTGACGTTTATCGCGATATTGCCACACTAATAAACGACGACCACAAACGACCCATCCCCATCCATCGGGAGATAACCTTGCAGTTATAAGAGCGTTACCTAAAAATAAAAAATATTTATATATATAACACGATAGAAAATTATATTATAATGATATTTCTCTTACTGTCTGCAAAAGTTAGTGTTTCCGTGACGAGTACGGGGAGCGGCAATCCAAAACTTTCAGCGGAATTTTGTGTAGCCTTAATTATTATCTGTGCCGTTTGATTATTTCTACTGGACGTATTAAATTTACTGAAAAATAATATAAGATTAATATTTATACAGGTTGTGTTGTTGAAGATTTTAGGTTATGTGTGTACTTGGGAGTTCTATAAGAGGCGAGCAGCGATGGCCGACCGCGATGAGTGGGGCGCATGTGAGGACTCTGCCCGATAGGCGACTCCATTGCCAAGCTGCCGATGTCAAACGTCAAACTGTCAAATTGAATAGAAACCGGCTGAAACTCGCGCGCAACTTATTTTTTAGCACCAAACACAAATTTTTGTGACCAACTGTCAAAACATTATTAAAAAAAAAATATTATAAATTAGATTTAAGCTGTACATAGAATGCATAATATATAAATAAATTACATAAGTAAAATGTTTTAATTAATCAACCAATATAGCTATTAATTTAACAAAAAAAAAACATTCATTATATATTTTATTTTATAATTATCAATAATTCTTCAAATTAAATTGTTGGGATATTATTATAATTATCATTTATTAAAGCTGTTGTTTCGCTTGATAAAATGTATATATAACTCTGGCCGTAAAAATCATTATTTCGACTAAATCAACAAATAATAACCGGCCTTGTGTCAAATGATAATGCCGGCTTATCGATAGCCGACGTGTCAGAGTGACAAACAATCATTTATAACTTTTAAAACCTTTAAAATGAAGAAGGATAATGCTCTATGTGTAAAATATCTTCACATATTTGCAGTTGTTGCCGCATACTGGTAATAGAATCTACATTTTCTCTGAAATAAATAAAATAACTGAAAAAACTCATTAATTCACTAATGTTACGTGGACATAATACATTAATATTTTCGTGTCTGTTCAACTTGAATTTGTTTTCATAGGGCCGTATCCATATTGACGGTTTTTGTAAATAAAAATTTGCTCAGTGGAAAGTCCGTGGGTCTGAATGCTCCGTTGTTCGTCACATGGTTTCAATGCGTGGTTTCATTTTTAATATGTTTCACGTTCAGTCGGACGCGTGGTATTCCGGGTATATTTCAATTCCCCGAAGGAACACCATGGCACATAGAGACAATGAAAAAGGTATATTATTGAATCATTTTTATCAAAAAATCATTGATCTGTAATTACAATTGTATTTTTCAGGTTTTACCATTGTCAATAATGTTCACGGGAATGGTTGCGTCCAGTAATATATGTTTACAGCATGTCGGCGTTGCGTTTTATTACATCGGTCGCTCCCTGACCACTGTATTTAACGTTGTATTAGGTAGCATGCTATTGGGACAGAATACATCGAAGCAATGTATAGCATGCTGCGGTTTTATTATATTCGGGTTCTGGCTCGGTGTAGACCAAGAAAGTTTGATTGGTAATTAATGTAGAATTATTTATTCTAATCTTATCAGAGTTTAGAGATTGTATTTGATTTGTGATTTATTTCAGGGTCGTTCTCACTATTTGGAACCGTTTTTGGTGTCATCGGATCATTGACCTTATCTCTATATTCGATCTTTACGAAACAAGTACTACCTATCGTGAATAACGAAATATGGCTATTATCATATTACAATAATGCGTATTCTATGATTTTATTCACGCCATTCATATTATTTAGTGGGGAAGTTCATGAAATAGTTAATTTTGTACACATTCACGAGTATATGTTTTGGATTCAAATGTGTATCGGAGGATTTTGCGGATTTGCAGTCGGATATGTGACGTCATTACAAATCAAGGTTGTTAATTATAGATATTATGAATTTATTTTAGTGTTTTCATACTTTTACGAGGTGTTGTGAATCATTTTTTGAGTTATCAGTCAAATAAAATGTTTTATGAGCGTGGCCTTGCTTATTATACACATGTTTAAATTATTTGTTTGCTATAAAATGATTAGCATGTGTCGTTAAGCGTTTTACGTTCATAAAATTTAAATAATGCTATACATGACACTTGTTTCAAAGCAAATATTTGATTAAATTTTTCTATTTAGGTGACTTCTCCGTTGACGCACAATATATCCGGCACTGCTAAAGCCTGTGCACAGACCGTTATTGCTACACATTGGTTTAACGAGACTAAATCGTTCCTCTGGTGGACTTCCAATGCGATAGTTTTAGCATCTAGTGCGTTATATGCGCGATTCAAACAACTCGAAATGGAAAAAGTGCATCATAGTGCCGATAAAGATAAAGAGGAGAAACAAGGACTCGTGTAAAGGATACATTTATATGAAATATTTAATCAATTTCGTTATTCCTAAATTGAGACTTTATAAATTATTTATATTTATTTAATAATAGTGTGGAGTGAATTATCACTATACAATTTAAGTGTTGTGTGTATCTATTTTTAATTGTATATATTGTAATAAATTATATATTTTTAGTCCAGTTGCAATAACTAATTTATCTTTTTATTTATTTTAGTTTTAAAATATTTAATATCACACTGTATTCAATCTTGGTTTGAATCGGCACAGTGACATTCCATTATGTTTCGTAAAAAATAAAAAATAAATCTTTCCCGTTCGTAAAACTAAAGGAAAACTCTTAATTTATTTTTTTACTATTGCTTTTGTACATAAATTGAAAAAACTATGTATTCTATTTTGTGGAATGGTTCATTCGAGTCTTAATTAACCCTTTGCATTCTCAATATGTGCCTGTAGTGCAACTAAATATGTTTGTAAATTATTATTATTTTCTTCTAAGTAAACTAGCACAAAATCTTTCACGAGTGCAAAGGGTTAATTCCTAATATTACTCATAAAAATACCTGCGTTAACACTATACGATAATTAAATTTATACGTATATTATCTATTTTAATAAGCAATTAAAAAAATAATCGCATTTTAGATTTGATAAGAAATAATAATTTTTGCCACAAATTATTCATGTTTCGGGATTTTCTTGAAGATTGGGATTATTTTTACGCAATGTTAATCTTAACATTTATTAATATTGCCCAAATATATTTTAAATTAGCTTAGCTTGGGTATTTATTCATATTGGTTGCATGTGATAGTGTGATGGGATGCAGTCTATTACGTGATTACCAGATAATAATCTGCTCACCAGCCAAATTGGATGGAGATGTAGAGATAGGGCAGCTCCATTATAAATAGGGGGAGCGGGGAGAAGTCGCCATTTAACAGGGGCGTTACCCCGTTACGCTGATTAAACAGTTACTTAACCACTCACCCCTTCTAGCCAAGGCGGTGGAAAATTTAATAAAAATGTATATTGATTTATTATCAAAAATAGGTAAATCATTGTAATTCTATAACAAATAGTTTTTTTTTTTATTAATTTTTGGGGGGTATATAAAATTTGCATTAAAGGATAAAATTGAACGCCGAGCAATGCAGCGTCGACAGCAAAGATGGCAGATAAGAGATCTGTGATAGAGCTTAAAAAATCTTCAAAGTGTAAAAGGATATTGCAAAGGGGTTGCAATCAGCTAATGTATCGCTGATCTTCGCCAAAATCGAGCATTTATACTAGCAGGGTGACGGTATTAAATCGATAACATTGAAATTGTAAATAAATGTTGAATACAATCGCAATAATTTTTATTTTACACACATTTTTACGTATATTGTGTGTTTATGGCCAAAACGTTGATGGACATATTTTTTGGTGTTAAGCTCAATTGTTTTAAAATGTCATGGCGTCAAATCGAAGTGTCAGCTGTCAAACTTATTTGTTACGTTCGTAATCAGTAATACACATTCGCTCAGTATATGAACCCGTCTAATGAATGAACATTTCGAATGAAAATGTCCAATAAATGAACATTTGCTAACAAAAACATTCATATGCGATATTATGGGACAAATTATTTGGAGTGAAATAATCATGGCGTTCGTTTATATATTATAACTTTATTTACATTACACTGTGCTCGTTTTATAGACACTCAGCTATATACAGCAAATATCAATAATTAACAATGAAGAAAATATTTCTTTGAGATAGTCAAAATTATAAAATACGCGCTTTCGCTCATATTTTAAAATCGAATTATATACATAAAATAATATTCGTATTATAATATATTTGAAATAATTCTACAAACGAACAATAAAATGTTTTTTTTTATACACAATTCCTTTAAATTTTTATCGCTTTGGATATATACCACAGATATTAAAACATAATCATAATGCTGTTTATTACAATTTGCAAGCAAACAGTCACTAAACACTGATTTTTAAAAATATATTCGTTAATTACTACTTTTTTATAGCACAATCCTAATTGAAAGCACCAATTTATTTATTACTTTCAATTCGCTGCTCATATCGTTACTTACCCTCTTGTAAATGATACTATCATATGTCCTATGTCTAATAATTAATTATTCACTAATGAGAATACGGAATATTTCATATTATCTCTCAATATCATTTGTCCAATTTAATTTACATACATTTTGGATGAACTCTTCCCAAGGAAACGTGTTTTAATTAATGTTTCATTAGTTAAGTACTGAATCCCTTGTCTTTAATATCAATTGAAGTACAAGGGAGCGTCAGGTCACAATATCTTGGAGAAGAAGAGTGCTGCCGGAGTCGGTGGATGAGGAGGTGGTATCAGCCGCGGAGGCAACAGTAGCGGCGGAGGCTCTCTTGTCATGGCTCCTCCCGGATTTCCCAAGGATCCCCCGCCGCTTCCAGGACCTACGTGCAGCTTCCTGGTGTGCTTCTTTAAGTCAAAATTTCGACAAAATCCCTTGGCACATATGTGACAAGTGAACGGCTTCCTATCATTGTGCGTGTGCATGTGGAAGGTCAGGTTGTAGACCTGGTGGAAGGCCTTGCTGCATAACGAGCACTTGTACGCCTTTTCTCCGCTATGCGTCAGCTTGTGGTTCTTGTAGTTGCCCTTCTGATGGAAGCCTTTGCCGCAAGTCTCGCAAACGAAGGGCTTGACCCCCGCATGAATTCTGGCATGAGTGTTCAGAGTCGAGGATCGGTTGAAGGCTTTGCCGCAAACGCCACACCGATGTGGTTTTTCAGCCGTATGGATTATTTTATGTCTGCATAGGGTCGATGCTTGTCTAAAACCTTTTCCGCAAACCTGAAACGATTGGAAATTAAAGAAACATCAATTAACATGACATATTTTGGATTTAACCTCGTTATAATTTAAACCAGCGGCAGTGGCCGATTTAACACTTGAGGCGTAATTCCCAGGCGTAATTCAATTTTGAGGCCCCTCCACCTCAAAGTGTTTTCACTACCCTACAATTTGCAATGTTATACATATATAATTAATTTCACATCAATTTATGTAAAAAGTCTCTCGATGATTGTTATTAGCGATCTCAATACTACAAATATTTATTAATCTTATAAAAATTCAGGGGCCCCTTATCTTTTTAAAGGCCCCATGCCTTGTATCTGTTTGCCTTAAGGTAGCTACACGCCTGAATCCATGGATCCTTCTCTGGGAAGCAGTCAGTGCAAATGGTTCGAAATATGACTGTTAGAGTAGCCACCTAAAAAACGTGCCTTATTCATTTAAAAATTCAATTGAAGGAATACTACTAAATTATTAATTATTTTTGTGGTGAGAAAATAATCGTTTTGGGAGCTGAACTTTGAGGCCCCCCGAATTTATGAGGTCCCAGGCGCGCGCCTTGTGTGCCTAAGGTAAAATCCACCCCTGGCCAGCGGTTATTAAACGCTGTGTCATCATTTTGATTGAAAGCCAGTGTTTGGATCTGTATTCCTCTTTTTTATTCTATTAGCTTATTCTAGTTCTCATTCTTCCTTGTATTCTTGAGTGCATTGAAAAGATATGACAGGAGGTAATTATGGAGGTCTGATTTGGATCTTATTTTTTTAACTTTACCTGTAGATAATTGACTGAGAATGAATTTTGGGAGTCGAGAATTCGATGGTATTGGGATAATTTCAAAATTGTAGAGTTTATATTTTTAAATTTGAAAGTAAATTAAGAAAAGGTTTGGAAAGTTTCTGGAAGGTGGGATCTTTCCGTAGGTCAACATTCCAGATGAACCACGCAGCGTCAACCTTTTGTCTAACTAATTTGTTACTTTTACATGGAATTAAAAAAATAAGTTGTGGCGAGGCGGAGCCCTAGATTGGGGAAGTATATTGAATTTGTGGAAGGATAACTGAAATGTAAATGCTTTTTATTTATTTTTAAGGGCAAATTTACTTTTTTTTACCCATAAACGGGAGGAGGATACCTTTGTTATAGTTATTGTTTCTCATAATATTTTTTCTAAGATGATTATCGAATAATATCCCGTGGTATTTCGTTTCGCTTTTCCACGGGACAATTAGTTATAACCAAAAGTTTTTAATGATTTTTGCCTAGTTTTGGAAAGAAAATAACTTGGATTTTTTCGGCATTTTTCTCTTTAAATTAAATGATTATTTTAATATTATAGTAGAGTATTATAGTAGGTTTTGATTTTTTGAAGATTTTATTATAATTCATATTTTTTCCTTTTGCTTCTAAACCCCCAATAATATTTTGTTTGGTACTCCTGACCTGTTTAAAAATCCTATTACGTACCAAGGTATTTGCAATATTAAAAAAAAATACTGGTACTACGATAATAGATTGGACATTAGCTAGGTTATTGTTACCAACTTTTGTGTATTTAGTCATTTATTGTCGCCAAGTCTAGTCGAGTGTGTAGTGTTGTTGCGTGGTGAAAAATCAAAGGTGGAAAGTGCTCTCTGCCAGATATGTACCTATAACTTTCACATTCTAGAAGGACAGGGAAGTTTTAATCGATTATATTAGAGGAACCCAAAAGAAATCACGCATAGTAAGTAAAATTAATATATTTCCAGATTTTAATCGAAATACTCGTTCATGTGGTTTTCGAACTCGGCTATATTTCGGAAACGTTTTTCTCTTAAAGCATGCTTCATGGATCTGAAGAGAAAGTAATCGGAAGGAGCAAGGTCTGGGGAATATGAAGGGCGTGGCAGAACCTCTCAATTTAACTCCTGATTTTTTTTCTTGGCTCATTCTTGCGTCATTCTTCTTGATTAAGAATTATTTGCTTTCTTTGTAGAAAATCGAATGTCGAAATGTTGAATTACTCCTCTGACATTCTACCAAATGCACAAAATTACTCTTCGGAGTGTTAAAGCAGACTTAGGGATTGGAACGGGAGTTTGATTCGGAAAAATCTATTACCTTTTCCGACTTATGTTATCATAAACGATCTTCACTTACAATTTGATGTAGAGAGGGTCGAATTCTTTGTCTCGACATTTGTTTCACCGATGCGTTGCAATTGTGACTGTACAATGAACTTTGGAGATTTGAGTCTCTGCGATCATTCCTCGATAGTTAATCTAGGATCCGAATCGATCGGGGATCTCTCTATATCATCATCAAATTTAATAAGGTCGTTCACATTGTGGCAGGGGCACGCGTCCATATGGCCGGATTGTGCGTCGCACACAGGCGCTGGAAAATTAAGTGCGCCGAGAGGCACTAAGAGAGGGAAAAATTTAAAAATCTTAAATATGAATTCATTAAACTTTCTTCGATTAAAACTCCTAATTCTTTTTCATAAAACGATTTTTATTGTAGACTATGTGGGCCCCAATTAATGTTCTGCACACAGGTTTCGAATACTATCACTGCATTGAGACATTTATCTTTTAGATATCTATATCCCAATTTAAACCATTGAAACCTAAATTAACATTTACGTGTTGTTAGCACTTCATCATAAAGGTATTATGTTGAGTTATAAATAACTTCCGATTCGGGTAGACAGTTTTTATTGTTTGGATTTACTGGCAGGGAGTCACCCGACAGGGGGATTTTTGTTTTCACTAGATAGATAAGTGACCTGTCGGTCATTGGACAACTATTTAATTTGGTGGACGTTACAGTGGTGTTATTCCTAACCCTCAAAACGGAGAATCAAAAAGTGCATATTCGTCATGCTTTGGGAATTCAAACAAGGCCGAAAAGATATGCAGTCTACAGTTTATGCCACCTGGAAAATTTGTGACACAAATGGATCACCTATGTAAATATTGGCCGCAAAAGACAATGGTAGGATAAGGATCAACCACTCCTACCGGACCCTAAAGCCAATATTCATCGCAAGAAACTTTTAATTTTGTGTATGGTGGGATCGTCGAGGAATAATCCACCACGAGCTGATGAGATGCAAGATGATAAGAGTATTTTTTTGATTATGACTCCACTCTCTCGAATTTGTTTGTCTAGTCTAACCTCTTGAGTTAGTATAGTATAGTAGAGTATAGTAGAGTATAGTAGTTACCTTGCAGACGAAGGGGCGCGCGCCCGTGTGCACGGGCATGTGCCTGGTGAGGTTGTAGTGCGCGTTGAACACCTTGCCGCAGTCGGCGCAGGCGAAGGTCTTGTGGCGGGGCGGCGGCGCGGGCGGGGCCGGCGGCGCGAGGGGCGGGGCCGGGGGCGTGGCCGCGCGCGGCGCCGCCTCCCGGTACTGGCGGAAGGCCGAGGGCTCCGGCGCCATCAGCCGCGCGATGGAGAACTTCAGCTCCGACACCTTGCACGGCCGCGCCGAGCTGAACGGCTGCATCTCGCTGTAACAAACGGAACTCGCATTAGTCGCGCTACGATCACAATTACGAATAAACCTCTATATTCGTCTATAGTGTTTGATGTCAAATAATCAATAAAGCCGTGTTCCTTCGTCAAAAAATCCCCCAGACCTGAAGCATTGTTCAAAAATCGATTTGTTATATAAATAAACACACATTGTAACCATAGTTTATGTTTCTAGGCTAAGTTTCCGTTAGCTTTCGGGTTACACTTAAATCGCGGATTGTTATCCATATATGTAAAGTAAAAAAATAAGTTTTTACATTTCCAAAAAGTTTTTCTTGAAATTCTATAATACATCAGCAATGTTTCATTAATTGGGAAAATATTAGAAAAAGCCAAATAAACATTATACACCCAGGCCTCGTATAACACGGTTTTATATAACACGGTTTTGTATAACACGGTTGAATAAATGGTAAGCATAACATGTACGCTGCCTGCTTACGGTTTCAGGAAAAAAAAATTAAATTAAATAAATAACATGTTCGATTTGGCGTCCATGGAGATGATATTGCCGCGGCAATCTTTTTGAGCTATATCAAAACTTGTCAATTTTGTTTGTTTCAAAACTTTTCATTTGTGCTCCGGCATTCAATAGTGCAGTGCATATTTCTTAATAATCCGTATTTTTAAACCCCAAAATGTTGACTGTTACGGATAAAATTAGAAAAAAGAGAAACTTTATTTCTATTGAAAAAAAAATCAATATCTAGATCGTTAAAGGAGGAGAAAGCAACAACTTTTGCTAAAACTTTTAATTTAAATGAAGCAATTAGGACAATACAAAACAAGAAATGAAAAGAAACAAGATTAGATCTACAGCTTTGGCAGGATCGTCTATCAGTGCGCCAAAGATTGCGCGCATACGCTCAGTAGTAATAGAAAAAATGGAAAGAGCTCTTATGATATGGACATAAGGACTGCAATGACAAAAACATTCCTATGGACAAAAGCATTATACAAAAGAGGGCACGAAACATTTTTGATAATTTAAAAAGAACTGAACAATCGTCATTTGAAGATCAACAATCATATCACAATTTTCCTGCTAGTAGAGGATGGTTTGAAAATTTTAAGAAGCGATTTTCACTACATAATATATAAATTCGTAGAGAAATTGCGTCGGCTGACTTAAAATCTGCCAAAAAATATTTATTTCACAATTCGCCGATATTTTAAAAAATAAGGGCTACACACCAGACCAGGTATTTAATGCGGACGAAATGGGATTGTGTTGGAAAAAGATGCCCCATCGAACCAACATATCAAAAAACGAAAAACATCCAAAGGGTTTCAAAATAGCGAAAGAAAAAATATCTTTACTATTATGTTCTAATTCTTCTGGGGATTCCATAATGAAACCGATATTTATTAATAAAATCTTTTAAACTGAGCACTGAAAGGTTGCGAAAAAATCAATTTACCTGTTTATTGGAGAGCCAATAAAAGGCTTGGACCACAAGTATTCTTTTAAAGATTGGTTTTACAATTGTTTTATACCTGATGCAAGAGATTATATAGGGAAGAGAATATTGATTTTAAAATATTATTGATTCTGGACGATGCACTAGGACGTCACTCGAAGAATTTAAAACATCCTAATGTAGAAATATTATTTTTACCACCAAACACTACATCTATAATCCAGCCCCTAGATCAAGGTGTAATTTCAACATTTAAAGCTTATTACATTCGTCAAACTTTGATTCGTCGAACGAATTTGAAAAAATATTAGAAGACATCGAACAAGATGAAAACCTAACACTTCGACAAGCTTGGAAAAAATTTACTATTCGAAATTGTGTCGATATTGTTTCTGCATCCGCTAAATAAATAAAACAATCAACTTTAAATTCTTGCTGGAAAAAGCTGGCCAAGTAGTCTCTAAAGAAAATGTTTTACCACGAATGAAGATGAATACCAAAGGATAGCCAACATTTGTTGTGGTATTGGTTGGGAAAGTTTTATGACATGGATATTCAAACATCCAAAGAATGTGGAGGGGATCGTTCGTTGAACAGAAGATTAGTCAGAAATGTTGAATGGAGCCTACCACAGTGTGACTCAGAAAGCAGCTGCAGCGAAGTGGCTACATGTTTCACATTAAAAATAATAAAAGGAACGTTTGGGTTGGCTGATAAATTATATTTTATTATAGAAAATGATCATCTGATGGAAAGAAGTTCAAGAATTCAGGAGAATTACAACAGATTTTTGGGTGTATAATGAAATACGTAAAGTTTATACGCTAAAAGCGAGACAATCATTATTATTGCTGAGATTTTTTAAGACTAAAACCACAAAGAGTCCTCCGATGATGATGATAAAACACAACCGATCTCGAAAAGACTAAAACACATGGGATTCTAAATATGCTTGATGATGAACGGAATACTGTATTAAAGTTTTTTTTTCAATAATATGTAAATATATATGTATTTGTTTATTTAAAAAGATAAAGTACATACTCATATAAACTATCTTCGATTTTTTTGGAACGCAAACCCTAATTTTGTATGAACTTCAAACCTTGTATAACACGGATTTATATTACACGAGGTTTTGGTGGAACCATATAACCGTGTTATACGAGGCCCGAGTGTAATCTAATTTCGAATGATTTGGCCCCAACATTCATTTAACTTATTTTGTAATTTACTTAATTTATTGAAATGAATATGTTGAAAACAAATAAATAAAAAAAAACATCTCTAATGATGGATTTAATCATTTTTTTAAAATAAAAAACTTGATTTGCTCTTTTGCGGTGGGGTGTAGTGGATACATAACCTCGATTCTTTTTTTGAACGGTTAAAAAAGGATTAGAAATATATATTAATAAAAAAAAGATATTTCTGACGTGCATAATGGCGGAAAAAATGAGCTAAATGCAGATTTTTACTTCAAAGTAAAACTTTTACATATTAAATTAAGCCTTTACATTTTAAATTAAACCTTTACATTTCAAATTAAACCTTTTACATTTTAAATTATACCGTTTGCATTTCAAATATTGCAAATTAAATTAAACTTTTTAAAAAAATATTGTTGATATAAATATACATATACATGAACGTAATCAAATGTCATAATCAGTCAATGCACTAATGGAGAGGCCAGTATTCATCTCGCAGAATGAGCTGGTTCGTCCAGCTATGTCAAATTTCAAGATAAAAATCTGGCAAACCTCTTTTCGGATGTTCGTTCCGCAACATACTCATCACTGTACCCCTCACAAATGATTTTACGCATTGTTTAACTTAATGTTAAAACGGTTTAATTTGAAATGCAATAGGTTTAATTTGATTCGCAAAAGGTTGAAGAATTTGAAGGGAAAATCTTAGATTTGCCGCCAACCTATTTAAATTTCTCGTTTATTTCACGTTTTTTGTGTGTAATTTGGCTTTAACAATTAATCAAAAATATAAAAAAATTGTAATTGTCATAAACAACAGATAAAACAGGAATACTATAGAATGTTAAAAAAAACTCAAAGTCCTACAATGATTATTTGGGAATCTTTCCTATTATATTCACAATTATAGTTATAAAATAATTAAAAATGACGAATATAAAACACATTTAAAACATCCGTCTTATTTGAGTTCCAAAATTTAAAGATTTTCGTTGAAATGTTCCAAAAACACATTCCATCAACGATTGTTACACAAATGATCAGACATTGTGTCAGAAATCTAATGAACCAAGTTTTTTGTATCTATAATTAATAATAATAATTTTATCGGTAAATAAATAATATATGTATATGTTAAATTAAATTTAAATTGAATTGAAATGTTTTGGAAAATCTCTGATTTGAATCCAGTCTTTGGGACGTATTCTCAGTTCAAAACCAAAAAATACTGATATAAATGTATTTTTTTTTCCAAAATTACTCCATCTGTTGAAAGTACTACAACTAAATAACGAATGAATAAGTCAGCATTACTTTGGCCAAATCAATGATTTGTGAGGATGTTGACATCCATTGACCCGGAGGAGTCGAGGAGTACTGCATCACAGGACGCTGACCCCAGAAGGAGCCGCTCGAGCCACTGCAATCCTTTGAGTTTCGTCCAAGTGAGCGGCAGCTGGGCCGGGGCCCCCATCGCGCTTCTCAAATTACTGCACACACCTCTAAACGACTCCATTATAGTTATTTAGTGCAGGTCTGCCCAGGAACAATGCGGCCCCATATGCCAGCACGAGCCCTGGACCCCATATCTGCTTCCGAATCGGAACCGACAAAACGAAATGGCCCATTCAAATACATTTCAATTATAAATATTTGTAATTGCGCCTTTCATCGGCGACAAAAGCCAGTCTGACTTCAAAAGCCAGACAACCTGACTACGAAGCAATATTTACTTTAATCAAATAAAATCATAAGAAAAAAAGTACTTCAACTTATTCCTTTTATACAATAAAAACCGCGATATCAAACTATGCATAAAAAAATCTACTACATATTTAAATTTAATATTTCTTAAATGAAAACTGTTATTTATTTGATTTTTTTTTATCAAGTCAAAATTATTTTTGGTAAACCCTGTTTAATATAATGAATATGTTTCGCGGAGAAAATAATTTGGTCCTTGCATTGTCCTGTTCGCAGAGGCCTGCTGTTCTTTTATGATTGCGCCGCGAAAATACGAACCGCCACTTCCGGTTGGTTCCCAACCCCTAATTTCGGAATTTGTAACCCACGTCAGGGATGCAGAAAAAAATCAAAACATACCTTTTTTAGTGTATGTATTGAATTATTTTACTCCTAATTTGAAATATTTATAATTATTAAAATCAATTCACAAAAGAAAATCAATTTCATAGATCTCTAAGGGGTTTTTTTTTTATTTTTTTTTATAAAGATTTATAATTTCTCAAATATTGTGGAATTATTAATCTCGTTTAACACATGCTATAAACAGTATTATCTACAGTAAACCCTCCTATAACGCGGTTTACTATAACTAGTTCGATAGTCCCTTCTAGAAAGCAGAAACCAAATTAATTCAAGTCAAATTACGTATTTCGCAATAAAAAAAGTCACACGAAATAAAAAAAATAGGGTTAAGGCCGTTTGGTTGACAAGAAAAAATAAAATGTGCTATTGACATTGAAGAAGGTCATTTAAAATATACGAATGGAAAAATTATCGACGTATTGATTTAGTTCAATTTACAAAATAAAATTAAAAAAATGCCTTTGGTTTCTATAACGCGGGTTTTCTATAGCGTGGTCCCGATTTCTTCGTTATAGGAGGGCTGACTGTATATTATTATTCATATCGCTTTTTAAAATCTTCAATTTTTGGTATGGCGTTTAGCTCCTATTGTGATTCTCTCGATATCTTCTCAATGTTGAGAAAATGTCGTCTCTTCATGTTTTTATTTATGTTTGGGAATAGGAAGAAGTCCTAGAGCCATATCCAGCGAATACAATGGCTGAGGCATCATAACAAACATCAAAATAAACCAATGTCGTGGCTTAGAGGTAACATACATATTATTACGATAATGCGACTGAGCTAAGTTAGCACTCGGATAGGTTAATTCTCAAACGAAAACTATGAATTCAGGGAATTCGCTTTGACACTGACCAGGGTAAGTTAACCGCAACTGTGCTAAGATATACCCGAGAGTCTCAATGTAAATGTAAGTGACTCATTTTTCTTTCATCTTTAGAATCTATGTCAAGATACGCCAGGGACAAGTCTGCCCTTCCAATGCGACATTTAAAAATTCCGATTATTTTTTATGAGGCCTTGTTTACCACTTTGAAAATTAAATCGATGCAAATTCAAAGGGCCTCAAGTGTTGTTTGCATCCTTGATCAAACATATTCCTTATTACTCCCCTAAAAATATATTTGCGGTATTGTAGTTTTGATCGTCTCCCCCTCCTCGCCCCTGCCACACACTCCCGCGTCCTTCCTCGCCCTCTGCGAGAGTGGCTGCTTGTTGTGCAAACGTACCGCGAGGTATTGTTTAGCCAAGTCATTGTTGTTCACCACTTCTTTCAGACACTCTGATAATGAAACACTTCAGACTGATGAAGCCCCGAGGAGGTGCCGCACGATGGCACCGTCGCATACTCCATAATCACATCGATTACTCCGACGATGCAGGATGATACCCAGATGCAAATACTATGCTGACATCCATGTCGACAATAGAAGATATATGTCATTTTTTTAATAACGAGGAACTCCTCTGATCCACTTGGGTGCAGTCACCGCAGCACTGGGACAAAGATCCTCCTGCCTCGATTGAAATAAGCCATCGGCGGTGAAACCCGGGAGTCGGGAGGCCCCCATCTGGCTCCGTCTCCACCGCCCCCCTGTCTTTTTCAAAGAACTCTGATCCCCGGGAGTTGAGTTGTGTTGACGCTAAGCCTCGCAATTCTCTCTAACCAAATATTCTCGCTCGCTCTACCATAAATACAAAATCTTTATTGAGACATATGCGCCTCTGATAGCCCTGGGGAGTACAACAGTACCCCCAAACAGACATTTGCTAGGACGGAATCAGGGTTAATGCCTGAGTTGGGGAAAACTTTCAACTGAGATATATTTTATATTTTTTAATTAACTATATGTTTATTTACAAGTCTAAAAAGTGTTTATTCAAACCTTGTAAATACATTAATTCTGGTTTCTAACACTTTATGTTTTAATAAAAGATCGAAAAGGATCAAAAATATTATCTAAATTTAAAGGAAGTACTTATAATAATTTTCCGGCGCCTGTGTGCGCCGCACATTCTGACTATATGGCGCGCCTCTGCGTCTGGAATGGAATGACTTTTTTTTATTGTACAGTCAACCCTCCTATAACGTTTCCTGTGAATCGCTGTTTTCTACAAAATTCTAATTTTTTTAAGGTCAATTTAGATATTTCGTAAATCTATAATACATTGCCGAACGAAATAATGGTCAATGCTCTTTGGTTGAAAAGGAATTTTGTAAAAAGCAGCGATTTAGAGGAAACGCTATAGGAGAGCTGACTGTAATTAATTAAAAAATGATACATTTTTATATCTAAAATGTTAAAAAAAAGTACTCCCCTATTTTTAGTTACATGTATATCAATAAAGTGATTATATGTACACAAATATTAAACATTTACTGTATTTTTTATTATAAATCCAAAGCTTTAAGGATTCTCTTGTATTACCACTAATTTTAAGTTAAGTTAAGTTATTTTTATTAAGATTTCCATGTGTTCAATCTAAAGCTAGACATTATTAATGGTTTTTTGACGATAATAACGACTTATTAATAAAAATAGATAAATTGTTTCCTTTTTTGTGTTAAGATTTGCATGATTTTTAAGTAAATTTAAAACAAAAAACAGGGGCGCGCTCTCCATATGGTCGAATTGTGCGGCGCACACAGGCGCCGGATGATTGCGGTCGCCAAAAGGTAAAATTTCAAAATATAAAATAATAATTTATTAAAATTACAGGCACAATTGGCGTGCTACTGAGTAAAAATATATTCTCTAGTATCGGTTAGGGTGGCTCGAAACCAACGGCTCTGGCCGATGTGGTCTATTTTGTATGAAATGAATGTATGAAAATAGACCCCAAAAATTTAAAATCAAGATATTGATAAATTCTTTGACAATACTTTTGAAATTTGTTTTAAAAATGGATTTACCTAAGAATAAAAATGGTTATTTATGATATAATTCATAATTTGGATATTTTTACTAATCAATACGACGCGTCGCATGTGGTTTCTCCACTTGCACAGCACGATATTTTTTCTCGCTCCTACTTGCACATGCGCGATGATTTTTCTCGATAAAAAAACATCGCGTCACCTTTTTTAGTCAAATCCAAAAAGAGATATTCGAGAAAAATAAAAAAAACTCGGGGTTATTAAATTACTGATTAACTCAAATTATATTAATAATATATTTAATAATCATCTCTGATATTTTTTTATGGATTTATAATGTGATCTTAATTAGAATTATTTTTTTAATAAATATTTCGTGTAAAATCAGGACAAATTATTAATACTCGAGCGAACCGACGTGATTTGGACCCGGGAGACAATTCCACGCCCCTTGGCAAATTGCAATAAATAGTCGGTGGGGTTATTTACACCCCCGCGTGCGGACACGTTACAAGCCATGGGCAAACAGGCTCAATCGCCTCCGAGTCACCCCCTGACTGCATACAAATAATCCCTAAACAATTATACTCGGCAAACATCGATTAAACACAATAAATAATGCGATCTGTGTGTGTGTGCACACGCAACTCTCTGTTACACGATATTCCTCCAAAATATATTCCCAAATGCAGAGGGCAATGGGAGGAAAATGCAAAAAAATATATTTTCTCGCAACGAAAATGGCGGGGTGATTATTATTATTCGGCAGTCGGCCTGTAGTGGGTAGTAAATGTCATCGGTGGTGTATTTCGTATTTACTGCAAATCCTATTTAACGCTTTGCTATCTGTCAAATACACGCTACAAATTATTCGCTAGAGCGGCCCATACACGCTACCAATTTCGTTAATTTTATTTAGTTTTATTTCTTACGGGTTAATTGAATTTTGTGGGCTGTATAAATTCAATAATATTGAATGCTTACATTATTGTTGGCTGTCGAAAAACGACATCATTATGATCAGCCAATTTTTCCCAAGAAACGAAATTTTATCAGGAGATAAAATCAGAATCACTGAAAGAGCCACACCGAAAATTACATTTCAGAAGTACTTTTTAAAGAAGTTACAATCAATATTTATATATTTATATTTATTATTTATTTCACGACGAATAAATGGAATGACATCAAAATATTTAAATAATTCTAAAGATATAAGTTAGTGGGTCGTTAGGGTCATAAAGAATCCTTATAATTGATAGATTTTATCCGAAATTTAAACTATCCTAATTTCGTTCCGACATAAAAACGGATTTTTTATTTTCGATTCACTTCCTGTTCAAAGCCCTGATATAAAAAAAATCATTTAAAACACTTAGAGCAGAACAATAAACCTGTTATTTTTTTAATTGAACCGGAACGATATAAAAAATTAACGGTTTGAAGCCCTGGTTATTACCATTATTGGTTGCAATCATTGTACTGAGTTTTATAAATTGAAAATTCTGCATATTAATTATTTTCTCTAATTGAATTAACCTAGCCGTAACGATGGGCTCTATTTGGAACCCTAAGTTTTGTATTTTTCTCGAAGAACTCTTTTAATATAAGTCCTACATGTCACAAACTTTTTGTCTTTGTTGTATTTGTCTAAAAACTCTAAAGAATAAATATTATAAATAATCGATGTTTTTTCTCGCTCGCATCCGATGCCGAGTGCGAGTGAAACCGTGCGATTGGCACTTTATAATGTCAAGATATTGATACAGAATTCGTAAATATCTTGACTTGAAATACTTGAGTTGTATCTGAGGGACCCTCTTAGGACGATGCGGTTGTTTTCGAGCCGCCGTGACGGATCGCTTAAATAAATAATTTTATTTTTGAGTTTTAACCTTAGCCTCTCTGGCTATTTTTTATAAAATCAATCAACCACTCTATAATTATTCATGTAATTCCTAATTTGATTTTTAGATGTAATTTCTGTTCACTCATATGAAAATCATTAATGGGATGTTTTTCAAACTTAAATAAATCGCAACTATTAACCCTTTATAGGGCAAATTAATTATTTTGGATTTTTTATTGTTTAATAATAACAACAATAAATTAACCAAAAAACTTTTTCGACAACATATTACGGTACTAAGGTGGACATTTCTATGGGCGCTCATGGAAATATAGTCCTTAAAGCGACTGGTTAATATATTAATTAAAATAAATTACAAAATTAAACTTTTTATGCGCATTTTTGATATACCACAATGTAAGAAAATGGGAAAATATTAATTGATTTTTAATATTGTTCCATTTTTTACATGCCTGAAATATTTTCTCTGCAATAAAAATTTTCAGTATTTTTTTTTTATTTAAGAAACAAAAATATTACTATGTATATGGCGAAGAAACGTGTATGGCCTGCTTTACCCCGACGAATGTTTTTGATTGCAAATCAAATGGGGAAACGGCCGATTATGAATATGGGGGTGTTCGCCCATACAATGGCATAGTATTTAATTCCAGAAATGATTCAAAATCGGAAATCTGCAATACACGGAAACCGCTAAATATACGGCCGCGAAGCACGCGAATCTATTATTATCCGGTCGTTTTAGGGTTAAAAGCTTTTCCATCAGCGAAATGGGCGGATCCGGTGTCTGGCTTTTCACACACAAGAATCACAAACACTTTATTCGGTTCAATTGTTCACTTCCCTTGCGAATCGTTCCAATCAACGTTGACAGTGCGTGCAGCCGAAACTAGTTCGTTTTAGCATAAAACTTAATTTCAACACTCGCTGGAAATTATTTTCAATGGTCGGGGGAGGATCAAAAGCCGTCGGCGGCACACACGAAAATTGAATAACAAGCTTAAAGGATTAGAGCTAAGAATTAGGTATCGCTTGCGACGCCGATCCTAGGTGTGAACTGAGGAACTACGCCTCGATTCCTTTGATCCCGAAAAATAAGCAATAATACACCGGGTAATGCCCCGTAAATTCGGACACAATAATGGAGAGGAAGTGTTTACATCGGAGGTGTTTAGGAATTTAACAGATCAATGAGTAATAATTAAATCTAGCATAAAACATTAAATCTGCAACGACCAACCCTTCAATTATTCATTATTTATTATTAATTCTGATAAAATATCGCGTATGTTGTGCTCGAACACAAGAATAAGCGGATTATCTCGTGTTGTTTGCCGAATAATCTCCAAATAATGCAACCAGCCGTCGACAACCATTTAAAATTTATTCAAACAACTCGCAATATAAACAAAATATTTAATTTTAAACGCAAAAATAATAAATAAAATATTTCAATTATTATTTTTAATATGTATGAATTTATTGTCGTGATTGGGGATTAGTTGTGTACCACTGTGCCGCGCGACAATGGACACAAATCGCCGACCAAAAATAGTAAATAGAGCCCATTGTGCGGTCGCTACTCAAAGGCCTTCGCATCCACATCCGACTGATTGAATGACATAAATAATAAATATTTTCCATTATGTGATATCCCTAATATTGCACCAAATACTATAAATAGAGAGAAAAAACTACGGCCATAACCCTCAGGTAGTTTCGCAATTGAGCCCGCAAAATTTCTCAATATCCACCATCCACTCGAGCGTGAAGTGTCTCATCTTCAGAAAACTGTCATCGTAATCTATCAAATATCATATTATAATATTATTGATATCAGTTGAAGATGTCCAATTATCTATAGTATATATTCTATAGATGGAATAATTCCAAAAAAAAATATACTTTTCCATGACTTATTCCACTTTCGAGTTTTATTCGATCATATACTTCAATATTTTATTATATTTGATATATACACGTATAAAAAATAGGTATTAATAGGGGATATGAACCCCACGGGCACTTGAGGGTTAATCATAATGCATAACATCTGGTAAAATATGAATAAATATCCCTTTTTATGATGACGTATAGATAAATCCAAAGACCAATAATAAAAATGTATCTGATTTATTTTTTTTTATTTTTAATCAAGGATTTCTATAATTTTTAGTCATATTATGATATAAAATTAATTACTCAATGATAGATTATTTTCTCATAAAATTGGGATGTTTGTCTTATATATGTGCCTCGAATTTGAGGCTCTCTTATTTTTTAGTTATTACCTCCAAATATTTGATAGTTGTGTGCAAACCCCGAAAATGAAAAATACTATAAAAATATTGCTAGTTTGCTGAAATATATTACAAATCTCTATGAAAAATAAAACCGTTATATAACAAAATCATATTTTATCTGCAGTATCAAAAATAACTAAGAAACTATTTCTAAAAAATTATTCATTTTTTCAAAAATACTCCTTGGCCTCGTATAACACAGGTTTATACAACACGGTTGATGATAAGTATATTTTTTATACGCTTTATATAAAATCGTCTATCAGTAAGAAAAATACTGAGCGTATACGCTCAGTAATAATAGAGAAGATGGAAAGGGCTCTTATAATATGGGCAAAAGTCTGCAATGACAAAAACATTATTCAAAAGAGAGCACTAAACATTTATGATAATTTAAAAAGAACTGGACGATCGTCATCTGAAGTTGTTTATGGTTTGAAAATTTTGAAGAAGCAATTCTCACTACATAATATAAAAATTAAAGGAGAAAATGCGTCGGGTGACATTCTTCCAAAAAATTGACTCCAGAATTCACCGAAATTATAAACACTCACAATCCTGAAAAGAGTCGAACATATAGAATTTTTGGTGATAACGATGATGAATGAATGATTTATTATATCTATGTATGTTTAATAACATTTGGAACGCAAAGACTATTTTTGTATAAACTTCAAACCTATGATTTGTATTACACGACGTTTTTGTGGAACTATATGATTGTGTTTTACGAGGCCAAGGTGTAATGTTAATTTCCAAAATAGTTTGACCTTGACAAAAACATAATATGAATTGTTGTTTTGGGATAGATAGTTAAAAACTTTTTTTTATTCCTTAAAATCAATCGATCAGTAGCGCACCGACTGTATCCGGTGCCTGTGTGCAGAGTTAGCGCCCTATATATTTGGTGTATTGTTATATTAATATATATTTCTTAATGTCGATTTTGTAATTCATTTTAACAAATTATTATTTTATATTTTCTAATTTTCCCATCTTGGCGACCGTAATTGCCCGGCGCCTGTGTGCACAGCACAATCTGCTAAATATAAACGACGCACAGTGGAGTGAACCATGAATTCTCCGCTAAAAATCTGTACCTTATTTTCTATAAAGCTAGAATTATGCAATTTAGAATGTATACATAACAATAAACAATATTTCATGATATATAACAAAGTTGATAATTATTAAAAAACTAATAAATTTAAAATGAATTCATCAAAACGTTTAAACTTGCTGAAAAATTACAAAACATTTATGTATTATTAAAAATAGATAAAATACGCTTTTTTATGGTACATATAACATTAATGTACAATTAAAAATCGTAAAGATACACTCGATTGAATTAAATTCACGGCAAAAACGTCGTTCGCTTTTTGTGTTCTAGGGTGATTAAAAATGCATTTACTCAAAAACATCCTTACAGTGGCAAGATTTTTTTTATTGACGGTAATAATGAATATATTTTCTCTGTGATGGCATAATTACTTTTACCCGGACGAACCGTACTACCATTTAAAAATCCAGACAAAGTAACAATTTTTTTTAAAATGGAAAATATATAAACTGAATTGCGTACTTTTAGATATTTTTGAAAAAGATGATATACGCTTTAATATGCTATATATATTTAATATGCAATTAAAACTGTAAAATATATATCAATTTAATTTTTGATAATGATAAACTTTTTATCTTATTATGTACGGCGCCTGTGTGCGCCGCACAATCTGGTCATATGGACAGCGCGCCTCTGGATCAAATGAAGAATTTTTATTTTTCCTCTTTATAATTATATCAGAATCGTATTAACGCAAAAATATAAATGCTTCAACTTGCTCGCTTATTCCACTTTCAAAATCATTGATATGATATTTTATGACGTATGAAATTGAGCGTGATCTCGCCACGTGTTACACGAAGCACCGATGGGTTTCCAATCATGTCGGCCACGTGGCCCTACGCTTATTACCTGGCCTGTTTATTACATACACAAACTTGAACCGTTTTACTCCATATTTAATTCATGGAAAATACGCCGTTTTTCCGGTCTCACGTCCCCCCTATCATCCCCGCGTTACTTAATGAAGTCGATGGGGGTAGTTTTGCGGACCTGCCCGCCACTGGATGGGTTAGACACCAATCAACTTCCAATCTATTGGCACGTGCCGGTATTAATTGTAGCGTCCCGGGGTATTCCCCACGCATGGCCAGGCTAATCGCGATACCGGAACAAAACCAATTACCGCGGCACGATCATAAACGTCTGGGACATTACAAATGCCACATAACGCATTTTAACCAATCCATCACAACGGCTCGAAACCAACGCCGCTGGCCGATGGGGTCTATTTTGTATGAATATATACCCCAAACATTTCAAATCAAGATAATGATAAATTCTTCGAATGCAGTGCGACGTGACGTACGCACAGAGCGACGGCCCGCTCCCGGCTCGACACGTGTTTCTCTACTTGCACAGCACGTTATTTTTTCTCGCTCCCACTTGAACATGCACAATGAAAACATATGATATGAAAACATTGGAGACCAGTAAATCTCATTGAAATGAAAGCTTTCATAGCTGTACTGTTAGAAATAAAAAGGGATAACCCGAAGACCCAATATGTATAGTTATTGGGCAAAAAATTCAAGAAGCATTCCAAGATTTAGTAAGATGTTTTCAAGGGATCGTTTCCAACTAATTCTCAATTTTTTTCACATCACCGACAATAGAAATGTATTTCCCCTGGGACATCCCAAATATGATCCTTGTGCAAGATTCAACCCATTAGTTGAACATCCCAATAGAGGTGTTGTGTTTCATTACACTCCTCATGAACAACTGAGTATTGACGAGTCTTTGGTTGAGACAAATTGCCATACAATACTCAAGCAATATTTTTCAAATAAAAAGCATCATAAATGGGGGGTGAAGTTTTGGATGATATGCGATGACACAGTGAACTATTGTTTAGGTTTTTTTTTGTTATAAAGGTTCAAAATGTAATGCTGATAAAGCTGAAATTTTGTTGAATAAAAATAATTTGTTAAATAAAAAAGTTACCTCTTATGCATTTTTTTTTCTTTTCTTTATTTGATAAGTAAATAGATGTATGATTCAATAAATGGTGAATTGTTGTGAAGTTGAAACAATTATAAAATCTCTATTCAGAGTTAGTTTTTACTTGTGAGAAAAATGTATGATTAGTTCAGCACTCAAATGGTTAATATTTAATCTTTAGACTTTTTGGACAAATACAAAAAGTTTGTGACATGTAGGATTTATATTAAAAGAGTTATTCGCGAACAATCAAAAACTTGGGGTCCCAAATAGACCCCCATCGGCACGGCTTAGGCTTAAAAATAGTTGATATTTAATTATTCGACGTTTTGTCGATAATTGAAGAGTGGGCGGATATGATGAATATCGGAAACATCAAATATCAAACAATTTCCCCATCAATTTGGATGCGGATCGTGAAGGGCATGTGTGAAGTGTTCATAAGCCAGAGTTGCAAGGGCTCAAATCCCTTCACTTGCCTTAATTGAACTATTAGGAAACCGCTCGGTTCCCCTACTTCACCCCATCGTACTGCGACTATATTAAAACGTCACGCATACTCATCATCATCGTCATAACATGGGGTTGGTATCTATAAACTTGTGCAAACTCATAAATCACAATAAATATTTGCAGTGAATCAATTTGGGGTTAAGAATCCAGGCTACGTACAATTTCAGGTTTGTAAAATGATAGTAAAAAATAGATTAGATAAGATTTGGTAATAACAGAATAATAATGAAGAGTGGTAAAATTTATTTAGGAAATAATAATAATAAATACTTTCCATAAGTATTTGAATATATGTATCTCAAATACTTATGGAAAGTATTTATTATTATTATTTCCTAAATAAAAATAATAATAAATACTTTCCATAAGTATTTGAGATACATATATTCAAATATGCACGATTTTAGTATTCTATTCCAAAAGTTTATTTTAATGATGAATGATACTTAATGCTAGGTCAAGATTATTTTCACCAATCATTTTTATCATCCTGAGAAAATGTGAAAAGATAATTTTTCTAAAAATTATACATCCAAAACTATATTTTGGCATTATATACTTTTATAGAACTAATCATTTCAGTTAAATGTTTATTTTTTCCTTAAAGTTTCAGGTTTAATCTGTTTAATTGTTCACATATGTCAGTTAATAAAGCGATCGTCAACCATTGTAGATTTTCTAATTGTTGAAATGTTTGAATATTTAGAATAAGGATTTTATTATCTCTTCCTAAAGATCAAATGTTAAGATGTAATGTAAGAAAATTTGAGAAAATTCTTCCCTTAATTCATAAATTTAAGTTTACCCACCCCTACTTTGTATTTAGCTATTAGTTTATATTAATATATGTATAGGTCAATGAATTATAAAAAACTAAAATATTTTTTTACTTTTGGACAGAATTTTTTATCATTCTGGGAGGATAAAAGAATTCTTGTTACCCACAAATATTTCTGTATATTATCCATAAATGTCTTACTATCAAAAAAGTTAGAAACTACTATCCTAGTAACTAGTGTCCTACTATTTAAAAGTAGGAATCTTCAGAGATATTACAGAGATTTCACTGATCCTCCTGATTATATAATCATACGCACCGTCCATATGGATAGATTGTGCGGCGCACACAGGCGCTGGAATATTTTCCACAGAGGGAAAAATATTTAAATGTAAAATAATAATAAAATCTGTGACTAGGGTCGAATTGAACAGGGTTTCGTTTTTCAGAACCGTTCCGTTTCGATTAGCATGATTTTCTTAATAATTATTGTCATTATTATTTTTTTTTATTATATGTAACCTCCCATATACGATTTACCGGTAATTATTTTTTCTATCAGTCGCGTTAAAAACGTAAAAACGTGGTTTATAATAGATTGTATTCAAAATATTGTCAAAAATATCTAGATTTATAAATAAATTATAAAATGTATTTTCGAATAAATATTTTTTGATAATAAATAATGGAGGGACGTTTTATAAATTTTCAGTGCCGATCGCGCAATTTTCACATGAAAAAAAAAATCTTTTCAAAGCGCGCAACTGCAGATTCCGACCTAGGGATTTGCGTCACTTTCGTCTGTACTAATCCAGGTGATACTCCAACAATTTTTTTCTTTGTCACCCCCCATGACCCAACACTCTCGACTATGGCCCGAACAAATGTTTTGGAGCCACTCACCCCCGAGAAAATTCGGTTCGACGCTAAGAACCTTAAGCCGGAATTTCTATTGACGCAGAATTACATCGTGAACTCATTGTTTGCTATTTAAAGGGTGTCAATCCGGCGGGGGTGAGCTGCAACCCTCATTATTAACAGGATATGGACAAATCCCGACGACCGCATCTAATAAATATCAATAATTAATATCAATCGTTTGTTTGGGAACGATCGCCGATTTTTATCCCAACCCTGTCGACTGTTCGAGATCGCGTAGAACCCCGCGAACCGCAGTTTAATTGTCGCCGGCTTACTTCGTAGTCCAGTGGACCGTTAACAGTTGTCGCCATTGAGCCCGGCTCTTTTGTGAGACACACCTGGGACACAACTTTCAGTATTGTGCTTTCATTTATTATACCTTTCTCCCCCTCATTCTTTAGCAATGAGTCTCGATAATACTATATTATATGAAAATGCGATACTTATTAATAAAATTAATAATTACCTGTTTGTATTATTTCTCCTTTTTCAAATGTGATAGATTTCTCTTCGCTGGCGTAACGTCAAGTGCTCGGCAATTTCCATAATCTGAAAAAATAAATATTTTAAATTAAACCAATATATATTTATCGGATTTCTCTAATTTTTGTATATTTAATACCAAAATAATATATTTAATAAATGTACAAGTCTTAAATATTTCATAACAGTATCGCACGTAAAATTATTATTTTATTAAGAAAATTATTACAAAACTTCCTTTTCCAAAAATTTTTTTGGAAAAAGATTAATCGTCCTTTTATTTAACTATATATTTTAAATTAAAAATAAAATCACCGTTCTATAAATATTTGCCTTAACGTTTTTTAAGTTAACTAATATTTAAACATCCATTATGATTTATCCAAAAAACGGGCGTATGAAACAGTCATGAAATCCTCTCTTCAGTAAACGTAAGAAAAGCATCGATTACATGTCTTTCTCAAATTTTCAACTATAAATTATTTTAAAAAGCTCTTCCAAAAATATCATAATTTCGCCTTTCAAATTATTTAATTTTATCTTCCGAAAAAATAAAAAAAACAAGAAGGCTAAAAACAAAACTTGTGAATTCAGATTATGATTGACCGTATGTAATATTTTTTGGAAACTATATAATTTTCACTGTTCACTATTATATTAATAATATAAATATTTTAATTATTACTATTATTTAACAAATCAAAATTACCGATATTTTTCAGTAAACATAGAAATTTTTGTAATATCACTTACTATTAATCTTATAGAAAATTATATTATTCGACATCAATTTACAAATATATAAAATTAACGATAGAATATTTACTTATTTAAAACCTCGATTTAACGGTCTAATTCAGGTTAGGTTGAAAACACGTTTTAATTATTTGCAAACATACACGAATGCATAGAGTTAAAAAATATAAGAATATGTAAAATCCTATTTATTTATTTTTGGAAGATTATTTAGAAACACCGTCGTTGTGTTCGCTTAGAATTTTGAATTTTCATACAAAAATATAAGTTCTCTTATTCAGAATAACATTGTCCAAATTATTAATTATATTCAATAGCGTGCCAAAAACCAAAATTGTGTTTATAAAATGTTCACTGAAGTTTTATATTTGTGAATTACATATTATTATATATTTATAAGAAATTTTGTAAAATATATTAAATATTTAAGAACTGTTATAATTTTTTATAATTATGGAAACAAAATGTTGGGATATATTTACGTTTACATTTGCTTCACAAATTTCACAACACTCGTTTCACATTTCATACTGTTACCGGAGCGAGTCACAATTCTTTTAATAAAAAATTCAAGAATTTCACGAATTAATACACCATAACCAACCGATAGACAATTAAGGGTATTTGCTTTAAATTTTAACATTTATCAAAAAAATTTTGCACCTAGTCGATGATCTTTTTTTGCAGCATCCCGTGGCACCGAAGTCCTTTATGAATGGAATTTGAATGCGATTTATTGAAAGCGAGTGGCGTCGGCTGGTGGCTCGAAGATGGATGGCCGTCGGCGATGCGCACTTGCCCCTTGCTGCCCCGCTGCTGCCCCTCGCCCCGACTGCGGCGTCAAAAGGCCTCAGCGGCCGCAGCTGCAAGTGGCGCGCGCACGGGGCGCAGGGGCGGGGCCCCCTAGCCCCGCCCTCCGCTAGCGAATCACTGCACATTTCATGCGCCCACAGGCCTGGCTATCGAGGAGTAGCGGTCCACTCGGGGCCTCGTCATGGAAGGTTCTTCTCCAGTTCTATCTCCATTCGGCTGACTTTGAATCTGCACATCGGTCACTCTCTAAATCGTCCAATTAACCAAAAATCCCTTGCCGAACATTGTGCTAAAAGTCATGTTACATTTACCTCATCCAAGGCAGGGGCACACCGTCCATATGGCCAGATTGTGTGGCGCACCCAGGCGCCGAAAAATTAGGGGCGCAAAGAGAGAAAAATTTCAAGATCAACAAAATGGCGAGACTTTACAATCGAAAATATTAACATGATTAGCCAAGTGGTTGAGCAGATTAATAACTCTGGTTAAGAAGTGGTTCCGAAGCACATGTCTTCACATTTGGTCGAAGAAAAAAGCACCTGCAAATGAACTCGCCAACCAACAGCTTGAAGAATTGCTTTGCTTAGTAGATCGACCTTTTTTTCTCGAAAGCTACATACCCCAGGCAGCCCTGAATCCATGCGCATGGATATAAGCTCGAGTAAAATCCAAATTCCATTGTCTAGAGATATCTTAATAATTTCTTCTGGATATGTGAGTAAAATATAAAGCATTAGCAAAATAAAGGATTGTTTATAATTTCGACAATTGTCTTATTTTGTTCAAACTAACACCAGCACCAAAGCTGGCACGATTTCTAATTATCTAGGTAAAAAAACGAACCTATTTTTACAGCCATATTGATAAAAGAATCGGTCACCCAGAAGGATTCATTTTTAGGTATGGAAAAAACCTGTATTTCCATTGACATCTAAATCTAAAATAAAATTATCGATCGGTATCTCAGTCATTATTTATGTAAGCTAATATTCATATTTTGTATAAAATTATCATAAATCAGTGTAAATTCTATTGAAAAATGTACCATAATCACTGGTCCCGTACGGGACCACTGGGCGTTTAAAGGTTAATAGTATTTATATTAATAAGTGTTATATTTCTTTATTTTTTATACTAGGATTATTTTGTTAATAAAGATATAATTTTGAGTTCATCATTAAGTATGTGTATTATTATAAGTTTCATACATGCGGCCCGCACAACATTTTTAAATTTGTAGCCGTTATAGAAAAAGGTTGCATACCCCTGCGCTATTACATACCTCATATACATGTGAATTGAATCTGAATTTAAAGTCAAGCAGAATTCCCAGGTCTTTGATCGACGACAGTCTGGAAAGAGTTACGTTCCCAAGAATGTGACCAAATGTTAGAAATTCTTTAGATCTCTAAAATGTCATTTCTTGACATTTTCCAATACTTAGTAGATGCGAATTCGAATTGATTCAGCTGCAGCAAAAGGGCATCACCAATTGAAGAAACTGATTTAAATAGTTTTAAGTCATCTGCTAAGAGTGAAAAATTACAAGTAAGGACTTGCTTTGTGTCGTTAATAAATAAAACGAATAATTATGGTCCCAATTAGAACCCTGTGGGATTCCTGAAGTTAAACATTTATAGTCGAGACTTCTTCCAAGGAAAACGAAAATCACGCCCATTTTGACATTAGATTTTGTTTTAAATAAATAAAAATCAAGTCATCCTGAAACCCATCCGTCCCTTACATTATTAATTCATAGTTTCGATGTCGATATATCTAATATTTATTAATAATTACAGCATTAATTTCCACGTCAGAAATACCTTATTCCATGGAGAATTTTCAGCTTTCAGAGGGCCCCGCCCCTCGGTTTAGCCGCCCTGACTGCAGACCTTTACATGGCGACCAGCTAACGGTGTATATACCAGGAGTGGTATGACGATGGTCGACAGGTGAGGAAGTTGTGTTTGCCTGAGTATTGTTGCGCGCGCCGCGGGGGCCATTTTGTCGGGGGAGGAAGGGGGGCGCGGGCGGGGGGGGGATAGGCCCGCCGCGGACCGCCACTTGGACGCCCCACCAAATGTAGCGCCGGTTTCGTCGCAATTTTTAAATTAAACCCGGCACATTTAACCCGAGGCCGGAAAAACGGCCGATGTTCTCTTCGTGGACAATCATTTAAACATAAAAAATATTATTTAATAATAATAATTTTATTTTAAATATTTTCAGGAATATTTCATCATTGAATACCTGCAATGATGAATGATTTTCGCGAGCCTAGCGCAAGCGGATGCGTTTATTTACAGACAGCAGTAATGATTGGATATATTTTTATGTTGAATTGATTCGAAAGTCATTCACACTCATGGACGCACCGTTCACATGGCTAGATTGTGGGGCGCACACAGGCGCTGGGACGCCAAAAGGGAAAAAATTAAAAATATAAAATGAGTTACATTTAAAAAAAATTATCACTTGTAGATGAACTGAAAGCTGAAGTAACAGTTATTTTTCCGCGGCAATAACTGGAACTGACCTTGTATATATTTTTTTTAATTAAACCGAAACTTAAACAGAACCAAAATGTTCGTAACCCTGGTAACAACAATCTATTTTGATTATGTAAGTTAACCACGTCTGAGCTAAGTTAGTATCCGAATACAGGGGCACGCTGTCCATATGGTCAGATTGTGCGGCGCACACAGGCCCCGGAAAATTAGTGGACCTAAGAGGGGAAACATTTAAAATATAAAATAATAATTCTGTGCGCCGCACAATCTCAGCATTTGGACGGCGCGTCCATAAGCATAAGTTACTTTACCTATTATTATTTACGGATCGCTGATTCTATGATCGGATTTGCATTTATTATATATCTTATAGACAGGGGCACCCCGTCCATATGGTCAAATTGTGCGGTGCACACAGGCGCCGGAAAATTAGAAGCGCCAAGAGGGAAATATATTAATATATAAAATAATATTTTAATAAAACGGATTAGATTTCTTAAAATCGACAATAAATAATATATAAAATATATAAGTGATTGCCTGCAGTTTTTTCAAGCACTCCGTACAGGGGCGATAATTGAAGTTCTGCACACAGGCGCCGGATACTGTCGATAAACTCGCAACTAACAAAATCTAAAAAATATAATATTCGTTTTATGCCCTATTTTTATACAGATGCTGTATCATTTTTACGCGTTAATCTCTTTAACGTATCTTTCGTGCAAAAAAGAGTATCAGTCGGATATTTCTACATATATATTCGATGGTCTCGCATAGCTACCTGTCGAAATTGCCATTATGGCGAGGTGGATCCGGATAGGCGGAGCCACTTGTAGCTCCCTAGGCAATCAATATTCCATCTGCTTTCCCCGGCATCCAGAACCACTTTCACATATCACCACACTCGAGAACATGCCAAGAAAAATATGATATCAACATCGGCATTAATCAAGTCGACCCCTCGGGGTGTACACGAATACAAACACGACAATCCGTCTCGGGTTTAAACTGAAAATTTCAACACCCCCGGCTGATTAAATGGACCTCCATCGATTGAATGGACATAGGGGGTGGTTGTCGGTGACGTGTGTTGCCAATCAGTGGCTCGGACAGGGGTCGTCCGCGATTGTTAAACGTTTCCTTTCGCCCCCATCAGCAACGGTCGTGCTGCGAGCAACAATGGCGAGTCGACTCGCTTCGACGCCTCGCTTTAAAGCTCGGATCAATTACGACGTCGACGTCATTAAATAGCTGGTTGGTGGTGGCGTTGAGCGTCCAATTTCATTTTTTTATATCAAAATCAATATGCGTTCTTACTACGAACGCTAACAGATATAATATAAATTTAAAATTGGGTGAAGATTGAGAAATGCGAATAGAATGATACCTCAGCCTCCGTATTCGCCGTATATGACTCCCACGACTTCTTTCTATTCCCATTTTATTCCCAAAGAAGAAAACAAATTAACTGTATAACTAGAACGAAATGGTTTTTTAATAGCTGATACAGTAAACCCTTCTATTTATATCGCGGTTTTCGATAACAAGTTCCACAGTCACTCCTAAAACGCTCCTTCCCAAATTTTGAATGATTGTCTTGGCTACTATAATGTGGTCCCGATTTATTCGTCATAAGAGTGCTGTCTGTAATTAACTCTAAAATCCAAAGTCGTCCATATGGTCAGATTGTGCGGGGCACACATGCGCCGGAAGATTCAGTGCTCCATAAGACGTCCAGCGAGAAAAAATTGAAAAATATTTATATATTTATTTTATAATTTCTTGAAATTGAAAGAAAATCGATTAAAATGGGGATTGTTATGATTGAAATTATTATAGAACCAAGATTCAATCTAACTTGAAACTATGTTTGGTATCATATCAACCAACTGTAAATTTTTCTAAGAGTTGTAAATCGAGGGAAAGGTGTACAGGAAATACAACTAATTCCCTTTTTACACGTTTCAAAAATTCCGCCAATTACAATTTTACACGTATTTTGTAAAAAAAAAATTAAACCAAGAACGAATGCGTTCATTCTTAGTGTAACACAATATGAACATTTTTTTTATATAAAATTTAATATATATTTTTGGAAAATTCTCGACGTATCTACCGTCTAAAAAGAAAATTCATATAATATATTCAATTATTTAAGTAATTGTCCTAATTTTTTGATAACCGATTAATTCTTCAAGTATTATTCTTATTATTGGTATGAGCCGAGGACTCGCGACATTGCCCCACCGGGCAAAATATTTCAGTAAAAGGCGAAGCAGGTGTGTTTGATGTCGACAAAAGGCGGAACCCAATTAGGCGATAGCTGACACCTTTTCCACCAGTCCGTATCTGAACACCCGGCTCTTTGAAAGGCTCAAGTGAAACTTTCGCGTCTTGAAATTTTCTGCAAACTCATTATTCATCGCGCAATTCCAATTCAAAGCCACCAACCTTCGCGTTTAATCCGCGCAGCATTTCGGTTAACCCTCGCAGTGACCCGTCAATATGTTTTTACCGACACGTCAGTGGGATTCAATTATTGTATCTGACACTGGTGTCAGTTCCCCTCCGACGGGGACGTCCGCGGAGGCGACCCCTCCCACATTCGTCCTCGGGACCAATCGCCGATGCCGGAGGCGGCGACATGTTTCGCACGCGTGACAGAGACAGACGTGTAAATCTGCAACACCGATCACAAAAAGGAATTACATTCTTGTGCTAATCACCGCCGAGCTGTCATAGATAGCGGTGTTCGCCTTTCAGCGGATGTTAAACTACAAGATATTGCCAAATTTATTGTCCAATTCTTTTTTTTCGACGGCCATCAATTGAATCGTTTCCGGGAAATAATTTAACCCTAGGAAAAGTTCCGACATGTCTATTTAAAAAATTCTTTTGATCTGTCAGATGATCGCACTCGAGAAATAATTTGGGCCAGCGCGAGCGAAGAAGATCTGTGACAAAGGGCCCCGGGGCCCCCCACGGCCCCTCGAAATGTCAAAGCAAGTGGCCCTCGTGGGGCCCCCGCGGTCCTCGACACGTCTCCGACATTACGGTCCTGATTTGCATTGACTTTATCCGCGCCTCCTTCATCCGACGCTTTTTTGATAACCACTACTATCCCCCGGTTATTACATAATCGTAAAATAAATACCATAATAATTAATATAATATGTTTGCATAAATACCTGTTTTTGTGCGCTCCTTTTTCATGCGGTGTATGAAAAACGTAAAAAAAATCCCAAAATATAACAAAAAAATAAATCTTTTTGAGAAGTGGGTCAAATTTTTGTTCATTATTTGTTTAATACTAGCTCGTGGGTCAAGTCAGAAAAACCGAAACCTAAGAAATAATAAGTGGATTATCCATATAACTTTTAAATTATTATTTTTTTGAGAAAATCTTGATTTTTTGAGACAGACAAAATCATAAAATAAAACCTAAAAACTTAAAAATCGATATAAATTCATAATAAACCTTTTTCTTTCACGAAAAAAAAATAACGTCCCTCGATTAACACGGTATATATAATTACGTTGACCAAAAAGCGTGTAAATTGATGAATTTTCTATGATTTTTATATGATTATAATTTTATTGAATAACTTCGATTCTTTATTCCACGATTAATTCATGAACCCTTGCAATATGTATATTTTTTTATTTATATAATTTTCAATTACAGTCCTATAACGAAAATTTAGGACTATGTTATAGAAGCCCGCGTTATAGAAACCAAGGCATCCATACAATTTTTTTATTCCAAAGTTTGAAAGAAAATTGTAAGAAATACAACTTGATACAGTCAACCCTCCTATATTGAAGAAATCGTGACCACGTCATAAAAAAACACGTTATAGAAATAATTATCACTCAAAAAAATGGGAAGAGGGATTTTGTTAATTGAACCAAATCAATACATCGATCATTTTTCCATTCGCATATTTTAAATCACCTTGATCTATTTTTAGTATGTGTGTGCAGAACTTTACTTAAAACCCCTATGCCTCTACACTAAAAAAAATATTTTATGAAAGAGATTTTTTCTCAGATTTAAAGAATGTTTAATGAATTAATAGTTAAAAACAATTCCTTCTTGTCTTCTCTCGTCGCACCTTATCTTTAGGCGCCTGTGTGCGCCGCACAATGTGACCATATGGACGTCTACTTGAACATATACGCTCTAGGAAGGATCGCTATAGGAGAAACTGTCAAACTTGTTATAGAAAACCGCAGTAAAACAGAGAATTTTATATGAGGGTTTACTGTACAATTATTTAAGATATAATTCAAACCATACACGTTACAACTCACCATATCGTGTATAAATATATATATATATATTTTCATATTACCTATTAATATAAGCAATGTCATTACGTCTGACTTGATCTTTCTCCTTATTTCCATTTCACTTGTTCCCCTTCGTTATATCTTTCCAAGACATATTGTGCAAATATCGATCGTATCTGGAGTATTTACTACGAAAGGGCTGTGAGAGCAGACAATTATTTTAGCGAGTGCAGAAAAAAAAATACGTACACCTATCGCGGCCATTGAGTTTTCCTTTGATACGGCCTGCTCTGATTTGAATAAACTGACTGTCAAGATGAGTTCCAGTATCTACAAAACGTACTCACGCCGCTGATGGTTCTCAAACCATCTCCACTACAAAACGTCGTTTGAGCCACACTCTGATGTGATGAATATGGAAATGCAAACCGACCGCCGCCTCGAATAACGTCTAATTCTTTTTAATTGTTATTATTTATTATTTTTTTTGTTATTATTGCGTTGATATTTTTGTTTGACTTGATTGATTTTGGCTCAAGAAGCTGCTTGAAGTTTTGTTGATGAAAAACTTCCGCCACGGCTATAGAAAACAAAGGGCTGTGCATTATTGTTGTCGAGTGTGTTGAGGTCATTAACAATCGTGGACATATGTTGTCAATGAGGTATATGTTCATGTGTGTACCGGCATACACGAGGGTACTCGGGCATAGTGACGTCATCGTCATAACGCATATTGGACCAGGCGTGTAGTCTGGACCGAACGGTCACAATATTTTTATTATTTAAATTTCAATAAATAATAAATGCCATAAAAAATATCATTGTTGCATAAAAATCCAGTATAGACAAAACTATGTCTTTGTGATATGAGATTTTTACTTATTTGGACAGTAAAAATTTTGTAATAAAAAATAATTACTACTAAATTAATAAAAGTAAGCAGTTATAATAATAATAAATGTTGGATTGCATATTTTTTCGTTAGCTTAGACTGCATTTTAAGATAAATTGAGATTGATTATTCAGTTACTCTGGTTAATTCCAATCTTTCTCTACATTTATCTACTACTTCGTGTTAATATTGTAAGATAATTAAACTCTTAGATCAGGCCTAAGCAAACTTTTTAGCTGGCGGACCGCACTGGGAATTTTAAAACCACGGCCGCAATTTAATACTTTGCTAGATAAACATTATTTAATATCGTGACAAAAATACAACATAAAAAATAAATAATTATGAAAAATTAATTATTTAATTTATGAAAAAAATGCCCAAGTGATCTTATAATTAAAACTAACAACCTTGCATAAGAAATGAAGCCACGCAGTGAGATAATTTTGATCTTTAAGCTGACAATTTCCATCGAAGAACCGCCCAGCGAGATAATTTTGATGTTTGACTGAAAACTTTTAATATTCTTAATTAGGTTCGTCAGATTTTGCCAGCAGTTCTAAGGCCATCATAAAATCAACGGTTTAGACATCCCTGATTTAAATTATATTTGTATGTTTTGCAATGTCTTGGAAGCATATTTAATTTCACTGCACTTTATTTAAAAAGACAAAAAAAAACAATTTCTTCACCGGTATTTTGGTGATACATTCATATCATTGGCAGTTATTGTATTAACTCATTTTTTTCCAGTGTTCCAATATTGGAACATTTTGTTATTTTATCACCACTCCAATATTAATTGACGAATATAAATTGAGATAACATCAGTCAATAGCTGATAAACCTAAAGAGCATCTGGTTTTTTAAAAACATAATTCACATTCAAAAAGAAATATCATTTTACTAGTAAGCTCAGTCAACCTTGCAACATTTTGAAAAACTCGCGAAAAACTAATACAAATACAAATAGAAAACCAAAATATTTCATTATTTTGTGTCATATATTAATATGTTTAGTTGAAATCAAAATTATATAATAGAAATTGTTTAAAATTAAATATATAATAAAACAAATGGCTTAATTTTTATCTTCTTTAATAATCCAAATATAAAGTTTAAATATGTTTCATAATTTAAATAACAAACATCCAACAAATGGGCAAAAACAGGAAAAGATAATAAAATAAAAACCGTTATCATATGATATTAAGCAATTTCTATTAATGTGCACATATAATAATACGAGTTTATGAAAAAATTCTTCTTATTTACTGTTTCGGAATTTTGATATATATTTTTTTGTGAATATGCCTTTTGTCGGCCCGACTACAGCCCTGTTGATTCATCTGGCTTTAAAGTGTTTTCAAATCACATGGGGTTGGTACACTAAGCGTTCAATAAAGATTTCCTGCTCCCGCGATCTGAGCCACTCTGCACTCTCATTGTTCTCTGTTTGCATTCAATTTAACGGAAAATCATTAAACATGTAAACTTCAACGTTGAAACAATTTATGAATAATAAATATTCGGCCGTACAAATAAAAGAGGGAGCATGGCCGGAAACAATTGTGTCAGAAAAAATTGGCAACAACACGATTTATTACGGCTCGCTATAAAACAACGTTTAAATAACAGAAATATTTCCAAACGTCAGCATACACCGACGAATATTCTGTTGGCACATGTGATAGTCTTTGAACGGAGGCGCCAGGGTCTCATCATACAAATTGAGCTCCTCTGTAAACTTTGTGAAAGCTTTCATGTACTCCCCCTTTTCCATGTGATCATTTCCTATTTTCTGAGCCATTTCAGTATCCTGTTTAATCATAAAAAAATAAGTTAATTAAAAAAGTATATAGTATACTGAAAAATATATTAATTACTCACCTGTAATGATTTCAGTCCCTTCAAAATATTAGTGAATTGATAACAAAGACCGCATTTCACTAAAAATTCCTGACAATCGACGGGAACTGGAACAACATTCTTACAATCGCTTCCAGCATCACATCTAAAAAAGTAGTGAAATCTCAATTTATCGCTTTTGGAAATTTCCGTTAAAAACCATTCTTCCTGAATTACAAAAACGATAGATCGGGGTTCGCGTATATATTTATTACGTACTTGAATCTCATGACGGCATCGTCCATATCCTCGTACTTTGGCCAGTTTTGTTCGCAACAAATGCAGTGGCAATCGAACCAGTACTGATCCTTCATCTCGCTCGTCCTCTCGATTTGCGACTTCCTCGTGAATATAGGTCCATAATTTTCGGAGATTTGTTCGTTTTGCTTAATATTCTTGATCGATCGCACTATAACCGAAGTCCCGTGAAAATATCGCACGACTCCGGGATCGCACGAGTGGTTGAATAATGCCAGCGTCGGATATAATCCACCTCCCAAAAACACAGATTTTCCCAGATCCCTTCGTAGGACTGGTTTTTTTTCGCTGGGTTTATCGCACTGCAGCTCGAAAATTTCGTGCGCGTTAAACTGCAATATTTGCAAATTCCTCAATATCAATCCGCCTATGTAGCTTTCGGTTTCGAATCCTTGGTCGTTTAAGGATTCGAAGTAGCTGGTGGCTTTCAGCAGATTCATCAGGAACACGGCCATGTGCGTTCTTTGGAAGAAATCAGCTTTAGATCTGGCCGCTTCGTGTCTCACTAGATCATATACGCATTTATAATCGTTGCTCAGATACTTTCCCTTAAACTCGGATTCCAGTTTGGGTTTCAGAGCCGTGAAGTAGGACACATCTCTCTGCGATATGATCCTAAGGGCCATGTGACATGTAATGGAGCAGCCTGATTCCCAAATCAATTGCAATATAGGGCATTCGAATTTGTGATACGATTCTAATGCTGTATTTTTGCAGGTTTCACTGCAAAAAATTACGTTAGTGCACGTGGGACAGGCTAGAGGTGCAACACATCTGAAAAAAAAATATATCAATGATTTTTAAGCCATAATAACTCTAATTAGCGCCCCTGTATGCTTGAAAAGACGAACTAAGGGCAATTACGCATATTGTTAGATATTATTTAATATCGATTTTAAGAAATGTAATTAATTTTAATAAATTATTATTTTCTATTTTTTTTTTTCATTATCCGGCGCCTGTGTGCGCCGCACAATCTGGCCATATGGACGGCGAGGCCCTCCTTCCCTTACATTAGTGGCAGATTTATTTTATCCACCTCAAAAATTACATGCAGATAAACTGCTGATCTTCTGAGACGAAGAAAAGTTAAAGAAACAATTATTACTGAAATAATTGGCTATATCTATCCTAAAAACTGTTAAAGTACTTTCATTCTGATATATTCTGATCCTTTTCAACGTTATTATTTTCTATAAGCAGAAGTGCACCGATGGTATCCGGCGCCTGTGTGCAGAACCTCAATAACCGCTCCTGTACGTCTGGCGTGCTTGAAAAAACTGCGGGCAATCACATATTTATAATATATTATTTATTGTAAATTTTCAGAAATGTATTTCATATTAATAAAATATTATTTTTATTATGATTTTTTTTTACTCTTGACGCTTCTAATTTTTGGGCGCCTGTGTGCACCGCACAATCTGGCCATATGGACGGCGCGCCCCCGTCTATAAGCTATATAATAAATGCAAATTCGATCAGTGGATCAATATAATTATAATATAATTATATAATAATAATTATAATAAAAAACTTTCTCAATCGGAGTTCAAATCTATAACAAATATTTTGATAAAATTTCGATAATTCAATTAAATATAAGTCAGGTTCGACTTTAATACGATTTTAAAACAACAACCAAAAAAATATTACCGGTAAAATATATTTTCAAGAAAAAAGAATCGAATTTTTACATATAAGAATATCTATAAGTAAAGTAACTTATGTTCAAGAACATATTGTGGGGCCCACAGAGTCGCCGGAGGATTAGGAGAGCCGAGGGGCGCCAAGAGGGGAAAAATTGAATAATATTAAATATTAATTCATTAAACATTCTTAAAATCGATTAAAATTTCGCAAAATGTTTTTTTTATTTTAGAGGGGGTATAGGGCCCCCAATTAAAGCCCTGCTCACAGGCGCCGGACACTGTCGATGCGCCACTGCTTATGTTTGAATAAAGGCCTTTTTTGCACTGTAGCATTTTAAATGAATCTGTCTTTAAAAAAGAGAATTTTATGATTCAATCCAATTAAATATTTTCACAATTCCAAGCAATTGAATTATAAACCGCCATTTTGTATGACGTGCATTTTTTAAAATCTGGTCATAACAACTTTTTTCGTGTCCATAATAATGAGTAGTTGGATTTCCTCTTTTGAAAATAGAGGCAACAATATTATTCAAATTGATATCTAAATCAAAATATATCGTTTTATAAAAATATGACATACTTAATAAAACACTGTTGACAATGCGTTTTTGAGAACTCGGCCAACAATACGCTGCAGTGTGGTTTTTCGGCGACAATATATTCCCCGACTTTGACATCCGTCTTCGCAATCGCATATCGTCCTTCGGACTCATTCGACTGGATTTCCAATGCATTAGTTGCACTTTTGTAGACGTCATGACTTTTACCAGACACCGGCGGCAACGGAACATCACGTTTACCCAACGTCCTCGCAGTTTCCACGTTTGCCTTATTCTTATTTTTAGCATTCACCATGCTGATGCTCTTGACCAATATTTCAATCATCAGCTGAGCATCGATCTGCATCTTTTGGACCTTATCCTTCGGCAATTTAGCGTCGTCCAACGAAGACACGGTCATTCTAAACAATTAAAATAATTATTTATTATTATTATTAGATGACAATTCGTGGTTGGCATTACAGAGTGCATAAAAGTACAATAATGGAGAAACTGTATAAAATAAAAAAAATATATAAATATATAACGAATGTATAAAAGAACAAGTATCGTCATTTATTGCTCTGTTACAAGACATTATAAAATCTCATACAACAGATTGTGGTGGTTATTCCACTAATAATTTTAATTAAAGCCTTGTTGCGTCCTGGCAGCACTACACGGTGGCGTCCCGGAAATGCACCACGGAGCTCGCTTCCCCCGGACAGTCTTCCGCCCGCAGTTGTAGCGTGAACACGCTCCTGCGTTACTCCGCCATGACGACTCTGGAGACTCTCCTCTCGTCCTTTCCATGGCAGCCATAATCGACACCGAACGTATCATCATCATCGCAATAGATCAGCAAGTTGTTCGCAGACTCCGCCTCAGCATCCCCGACTTAAGACCGCAGACTGGCATGCTAGCGTCCATCCCCCAACCGGCCCTTCGTCGAGGATCATCGGGAATGGTACGTCTCTGACGATACTCTGGACACTGGGCACGAGTGCCATCACTGCCAGAGATCGCCAACTAGAGCGTACCAGGAGTCGCACGGGTCACGTGCCTTTACTAATTGAGAAGCTGTCTAATGATATTATTATTTAATAAATGTGTCGATGTGTTCAACTTATAACTGTGTTTGCATTTCATCACCTCAGTAAAGGCTCGCCATGGTCCGAGTGACGAATCCTTCTTCTACGTTTTTCCATACCTTTACAAGATCAACAAAATGACGATACTTTACATCGAAAAAATCAACATGATTAGCCAAGTGGTTGAGCAGAGTAATAGTTCTGGTTACCGGAGAGTTTCCGAGAGTACCTGTCCTCACATTTGGCGGAAGAAAAAGCACCCGCGAACGAACTAGATTGTAGTTAGGTGGCGCCCTTAAGGGCAACTCGCACAGGACAAGGGGGTAATGTCCTGCGCCAATCATCAGCTTGAAGAAGCGCTTTGCCAAGTACCTTATTTTATCCAGAGTTATATACATACCCCAGGCAGCCCTGAATCCAAGCACTGGGGTATAAGCTCGGGTAAAATCCGAATTCCCTCATGTAGGGTTATCTTAAGAATTCCTTCTGGATTTTCTCTAGCCTAAAGATATTCGAAGCGTCATATGGTTCCCAGAGGATAGATCCTGATTCAAGTAAACTCGAAATCAATGTATCATATAGCAACCTTATTACTAAGGTGTTATATATGTAATGAGAATTTCTTAAGACAGCCCAACATTCTTGAAGCTCTATTACATACCTCGTACACATATAAATTTAGAGTCGAACAGATTTCCCAGGTTTTGATTGACGACTGTCTGGGAAGAGCTACGTTCCCAAGCATGTAACCAAAGGTAGGAAATTCTTTAGATCTCAAAAATGTAAGAAATGTAGCAAAGAATTGATCTTCAGCTGCAGTGAAAGGGTATCACATATTGAAGAAACTGATTTAAATAGTTTTAAGTCATCTGCTAAGAGTGAGACATTACAAGAAAGGACATGATGTGTGTCGTTAATAAATAAAACGAATAACAATGGTCCCAGAATTGTCTCGAAATATAAACATAAAATTATAAATATTTGGAAAATATAATAAATTAATTATGAAACACACCTGAAAGCTCTAATGGCTTCTTCGTTCCATTTTAACGCCAGATAACATCTCGCCATCCGATCTAAAATTTTAAATTTCAAATTTTCCGGATAACCCAGCGATAATGCAATGTTAATGTCGATCACTGCCAGCTCATAATATTTCATGTGATATAAAGCGGCGGATCTGTTAGCCAAGATGACGGCTAATTCATCGGCTGTCAAAAAAATAATAATTAATAATAATTCAAATAATTAATTCGTGATAAAGATAATACTAACCATTCTCGTTTGGCATGAACAAATAACTTTCAGTATATAAATCTAATGCTGTATTCCAATCGCCGATTTTCACGGCGTTGTTTCCGTTCAGCTTCAGTTCTCTGGATTTTTCAGCATTTTTTTCCGTCGATACTATGACAGTTTTGCCGACACTGAGATTCGGATCAAAGTTTTTAATCTGTGGAATATTTCGCAGAAACGTCACACGTTGCTCGTCGGCTTCCAAGTTTGTGAAATTCTTCAGGTCGACGTCGTCCATCGAATTTCGAACATCTTGATGATGTTTCTGGAAAAATCCTTTGGCATTCAACTGATGGTCCCTCATGATGAGCTGAAAATAAACTGTATGTATATAAATATTCGATTTCTTTATTATTGGAAACGTACATTAGAACTTACATTTTTATTAGTAATGAACTATGATACTAATATGTAGTTTTTAGTTGTATTAGAACTCGATATTTGATGTACGATCCACACGTGTTCCTTTCATGCTGTATTATAAATAACTTGAAATAAGTTTCTGCGTCTATTTTCAGATTCAGTGTTGCCAGCACAAAAAAAATCACACTCGAGTATTTTTAATTTTATCATAATATTAATATTAACGATTAAATCTTGTCTCATATCTTTTTTCATCTTCTAGAAAAATAAAAAGTCGCAGAGGACCAATAGCGGATGGTGAGTTTTTTGGGGCCTGATGTTAATTATATTTCAGAGGCCCCTAGTTAATGCCCCGAGAAATGTTTATGAGATTTATGTTATAGATTAAATCTAATATATCTGAACAATTTAAACATTCGTTTTTATTTGAATTTATAATAAATTTTATATGGGTTTTTTTTTGGGGCCCCAATGATCGGGGTCCTCTTTGGAGCCCCCTATTGTCGGGGGCTTGATGCTCCAGCATCAAAAGTCAAAAGTCAAAAATCCGTCACTGCGGGGGACCATATCCAGCGAATACAGAGGCTGAAACACCATAACATTATTGTTTTTGACGAAAAAAAATACACATTTTCCATTTTCCACCCAAATAAATAATTGCTAAACACACGTGAGACATTTTTGACAAACAACAATTAAATAAACATCCAATATGCCTACAAATGTCAAGATACGTCAGGGACAAGTGTCTTAACACGACAAGCAATTGTGACAACTCCAATTTTGATTATTTTTTGAGCAAAACTTATTTAAAAAAATATTTTTAAATTAACCCTTTAACCGTTAGTGTCATCCTGGTGTGACAACTGTTAATTTACATGTGCATTCTGTACACTCTAGCGATGCTTAACGACAGTATCTTCCTCTAAAAGTTATTTGTATAGAATTTGTAGATCATGGCCGGAATTTATGCTGTTATATTTGTAGATTTAGGCGCATAAAGTCCGCGCCTGGGGCCTCAAAATGTTTTTTTTATTATATATTTTTTTTTCATAACTAAAATAATTATAATAATTTAACAGTATTCCCTAAATTGAATTGACAAATAAATAATGGCTTTGGTATGTTCTTCCGGTGGCTTCCGTAATGGTCATACTTCGAATCATATTCACTGACTATTCCGCAGATTCAGGAGTGTAACTACCGTAAGGCAAAACGATGCAAGGCATCGGGGCCCTCGGGCCTCAGAGGGCCCTGCATTTTACTAGAAATAATAAATATTTGTAACATCTAATAAAAAAGACGAAAGAGAAAAAGCAATAAAAATAATAGTTTATTTACTTTCTGGCCTTTTACATAAACTTACATATCCAAAACCAAGCAAAATGAGGAATATAAAAAGATGTAAGGATAGTGAAAATATTTTGAGAGTGAGGGGGGACTCATAATTGAATTGCGCCTGGGGCCTTGAATAGCCTCCAAAACGTATTCGCCGTGTAAAAAATTGGATCGGAAACAGGAAGATGATACGAAAAAGAAGCATATTTCAATTTACATTTTATTTTCACTATCTAATATTGTACATTGTCTTTCAACAAATTAAAAACTATACAATAACATATATAATGGGGATGTTTACGAGGTAAAAATAAACACGATACTCATAGTGAAGGCGCAGCGCCGTCGTGTACAGGCGCCCAAATTAATGATCCAATATGTATATTACAATAACTTAATAATTACTATAAAAAATTACATTAAAACGTGATGAGTTGACGACGGGGGTATGAAATACCTCACTTAATTTTATAGTTATCTACGGAAACACATTTAGAATTATCCGATACGGAGAAAAACATACAAATTCAATTTCGACGTGCATACATCTCCCATACATTTTCAAAAACATAAAATTTCGTATCACATTTCGTATTATTCGGATATATATATATAAAGTTTCCAATATTTTTAAAATTGGCCGTAAAACCGAATTGCAAATGTCTCAGCCGAGCTGACTAGATAATAATTCCTATTATGTCACTGGGAACGTAACCTTTAAATGTTGGATTAAAAAACCATGTCCACACCATGCAAGCCGCTTTGCGAATATATAATACATTAAATCGTCTATGCAGATAATAATTGTATCGGGGGTTTTATTTACATACATAATGCCGAATTCGTTTGACACATAGATATGATAAAGCGTGCGAGACAAAATCAACATTATATATATATATATATTTTTCCTTAACGCTAAAAGATTGTAATTTGAGCACACGAGTCTCTTTTTTAAAATAAAATACTGTAAATAAAAAATGTGGCTCCGATTTGACGTGCTCAAATTATATATTACCCTACGGATGAAGTACATGCAACAATTTTACAGAGTATTACGGGGGGGGGGGGAGAGGGCAGTGGCTATATATAATTTTAATATTCGTATAAAGAATTCGTTTGCTATTACAACTGCCGTTGATTGCATTATAAATAACGTTAAATCGTGTAGACTAATGCCTAAGTATTGTGTATTATTTATGAACGAGATTCCTTATTTAAGCGTGTCACGTAAAATAAACCTGTTATATCATTTGCTCAAATGAAAATTCATTTTGGTAATACACGGCATAGAAATATACAATTAAAATGTCAATACAAAAAAAAATCCACACTCAAAATGTTGTCGATCGTCGGTATAAATATAATCTTCAGTCGCCGATGATTAAAACCGCAGATGCGGTTTGTTTTTCAGCATATGCCTGAAACGAGAATTAAATAATTAGATCGTACGCTAATAATTACACAAATATATTCGTAGACACGTACTTATCTAGCAGTTCCCAAAACTGCATAAGAACTGCTCGATCGAGATGTCGTTTGATTCGGCTGACTTGCAAAATGGTAACGGCCCAACGGGAAACGTTGGCGTCTAACGGCATGTCGTCGAATTTCAAATGAAACGCACAAACTACGAATAAATTTAATATTAACGTCTATTCATTATTTATTGTCGTTCGCAATTTATTATACTCACTGTTGGCGAATATGTGAACAGGACTTCCGTCCCATGGCCATCCTTTGAATTGCCAAGCGGGGCCTTGCACGAATACCCCGACGACTCTATCCCATTCGGCGGGAGATAAACGAGCCGGATTATCTACAATCCTATAAGGCACCTGAAATTGAATTAACGCATGTAATCGTTTCATCCAAAGTAATTATAGGGATTAAAGAACAAATATTACTGTAATTTCCGCAACGGCATTGGCTGTATTTTCTTTCCCCCGTTTATGTCGCTGTAATAACACTTCGTTCTCCCGAGTGGCGCCTTGTTTCTTTTTTTCATTAGCCGAAGTGTATCTATAATTTAATTCATAATTAAAGTATAAATTTGTATTTAAAACAATTTTAAGTGTTGTGGACAAAATGATTTCGAGTATATTTCGAGTCCTTCGAAGATGATGTTTTTCTAACATTGAGGAAATAAAAACAGAATCGGTAATGGAGATAAAAGCCATGCTGAAAATAACGTTCTGGAATTGCTTACCGAAAACAGAATTCGAATAAGTATCTGATGAAGACTACATCAAAGACGACAAAATTATTATTCAGAAATTATTATAGGAAAAAACCGCCGTAAACGTTATAAGGGAGAACGTTCTAGGAGTGTACGTTATAGGGGGGTTCACTGTGTACTGTATTTAAATAGACAGATGTGTGGCCGATAAAGATCGCATTCTAAAAAGCTTATAAATAGGCTATCGGCCTATGGTGTGTTGGCCTCAGCATAGCCTATAATTAGGCTTCCGGCCGATCCGGTTAACATTTTTTATTCGAATATTGTTTTGAAGTAAAAACAACCCCTTTCCCAAATCTAGCAATAATGGAAAAAGTATGTTCGTCAGAATATTTGCAGAGTTGCATCTTGATGCAGTTTCACATGAAAAAAATACCGCGAGAAATATTTGCGCTATTTATGATGACATGTATGTCAGGAAATACCAATGTTGGTTTAAAAAAATAGTCATCAGCGTAGTCAATTGAATAAAGTGGATGACTATCAGCGAATTATGTAATAAGATCGGCTTATCCTAGTCTACAACTCAGAGATGTCTAAAAAATATAGAAAAAAAAATCAAAGACAAGATATTTGTTTGGATCCCGCATGATTTGTCCGACCGCAACAAGACAAGAATTTTCAAAATATGCAGATGGCTGTAAAAAAAAGAGCAATACCGCTCGTTTCTTCGAGATTTAATTACTGGAGATGAGACATGGGTTCTCTACTGAAACGTTACGAAGAAAAAACAGTAGACATCCCCTGGATAAAAAGCAATACCAACCCCAAAAGCCAGACTGCAACGATCACGGCAGAGTTGGATTGTGTATAACTAAATCGTTTGATCAAGAGTGATCTTGGAAACTCTCCCGTAATCAGAGCAATCAATTTATTAAACCACTTGGCTGATTACGTTTTTTTTTTTTAATGTGAAGTACCGTCCTTTCGTCGATCTCTTGTATGAGATTTTATAATTTCATATAGCAGATCAATGACGAGACTTATATACTTAGATACTTTATCTTCATATTTTTATTTCTCTTTTATACTATTTGTGCGACTATTTTTATAACAATTAATTATGCACGTTTGACGAATTTGATCGCTATGTTATGCCAATTATGCATTATCTTTAAATAAATACACAGTTGAAAATTTGAGATCAAGTTTCATTGATGAAATAAGATATTCGTCATAAAAAAATTGATAGACGACATACTTTAAATCTTGCAAAATATCTTTTGCATTGTACATGGAGATGAGTGATGTAGAAGCTGCAGGAATAATTATAATAGGTGTTCTCGACGGTCTCTTGCTTCCTCCGGCTATCGGCCTAGCCTGAGATACAGGCACGAGATCTCGCGGACCATTCACCGTAGATATACGACCAGCTAAATAAAAAAATATATATATATATAAATAATGTTTATAATAATAATTACGCATAAAACAAGTAAAATTCACCTGTAGTTACAGGAGCGGGCTGTCCGAGCGGAGGTTGACGGTTGCGGGGTGCTGCGGCCGGACCTTCCGTCACGCTCTTCAACGTCATACCGTGGTAAGTACCCATAGTATCGATTTTAAACCCTTCAGTCTCTGTAATTTACAAAAAAAACGTAAAATTTACATCCAATATTGAATAATAATTAAATCGTCGATCGATTAATCGAAACGAACCTTCTCGCTGTCTGTTGAATCTTTCCTGATCGTAACGATTGTATTGTACGGGAGGAGCGCTGGTTTGTTGATTTGTTTGACCTCGCGGAGTCGGTCCGGAGTTCATTCCCATGGGCGGAGGAGGCGCCCCGCGTACTCCAGTACGGCCTTCTTCGCGAGCTTTCACCGAAGCGAGTATAGCCATCACGTCTTTAACGAACGACTGCAAATTTTTTTTTTATTACCCATTTTGTTCGTACACAGCATGTTTGCAAAATATTATAAAGCTACCTTTCCGTTGCTTTGTAAAACGGTAGTCCTAGTGCGCCATTCCCGTTCTCGGCTAATAATATCCTTAGTAACGTCCACGTCATAATCTAAAACGGCTCTCAAATCGGATCCGACAACTCCGAGCGTGTCTAATGCGTCATTGCTTTTAATTGTCGTCCGTTTTTTAGCTAAACGTTTAGCCTTGATGGCAGCGATTTTTTCGACGGACATAGCCTCCGACAACGATCTATAATACACATTAATTAATTTATAAATAAAAACATACGGATATTAAAAATATGATTATGTTATTATTACTTGATGTTATCGACGATGACGGACGCTTCTTTCGGAGCATCGAGACGCGCAGCAAGCTGTTCGCGCACTTTTTGCACGTGGAGCTCTTCGAAACGAGCTTTTTTAGCTTGAACGTCCACAGATCCATCGGATTCGAGTGATCTTTTAACCTAAAATTGAGCAACGAATTGATTAAACACTGTTATCGATATCACTAGACATTAATTAAACACGTTTACATACCTGTCGTGGGATTTCTAATGGGGCACTTTTATCTATTGACGTGCATGTAGATGTTTCGCCGTTTAAATATGCGAGTAATTCTTTTCGGTCCGGTCGTCGTACTGCAGGTATTTTCGCCGCCTATTTAAAAATATATATAAATAATTTTCAACCATATTATGTGAACGTATTAAGAGATATTATATGCAATATGCTACGATAAAATGGGGCATTTCGATGGAGTTACGTACCGCAGCTTCGCACACATACATAGAATGTGTGAGATTGATCTCCTTGAGTATGAAGAGAAGGCATTCGAGGGTGTAGTACTCCTTGACGTTGCCATCTTTGCCCGTGCTGTAAAGTGAAAGCGGTATTTGAGCGGAGGTGTCCGGCTGCGAGGAAGCCACGGAGCGGCTGGCACTTACCCCCAGATGAGGAAGTTGGTATTGACATGCTTGGGCCAGGAGAACTCGCCGAAGATTATATGGTTGTCGCGTTCGATGATCTCGCGTTTGTTGACGTTGTACTGCCGCAACAGCGACAGCGGGTCGGCCATGGCGCGGTTGACGGACTGACCCGCACCCCGCGCGCCGCTGCCAGACAGCTAGTGTTGCCACTGCAAAAAATTATCGCAAAAAAAAATAAAACATTACCTGAGCTGGCAATCAATTAAAAGCGTACGCGACCCGAAAATATACCGAACACAAAAAAATGGATTACAATCACAACACCGATTATAAATATTCATATTAAATTCAATCAAGCCATTGTTTTGTTGATTATATTACATTAATAATTTTACACTGGCAACACGCAATATATGGCATACATTTTTGGTCCTAACTCCACAATAATACCGGCAAATATTTCTAGTGCAATGTCAATACGAGCGGTAAATTTTTATTTTTACTTATTATTCAAGCAAATTAATTTTAAACACTTGGATTTAATAAAACATTTATTTATATTAATAACGCCCCCTTTTTATATATAATTAAATGTTATAAATATATATTATAGCACAAAACTGATAACTCTTGTATATTTATCAACAATTAGACGTTGCTTAATATAAACCTATTATTGAATATATATTTCACAACCGAAATAATAATATACTTTCTAGTTATTGAGTAATTGTGCAGCTTATGGAAGTCAACTTTTATTTATTATTATTATCATCAATGATTCACCAATAGTTTTCTTTCATTTAATAAATAAATACGAATGTATAAACATTTACTTATTATAATTCATTTAACTAATAATCCAGTGGTTTTAGCACACTTTATGTATATCATTATTTTGTATGAGTTGTTTCCATTTAATTGATTATTTGTTTTTTCCTTGACAAAAGAATCGGTGGATTTTGAATGAAAAAAATGACACACAAATGTTTTCACTTAATCAACATTTGACTACGACAGACCCATAGCTATGTTTTATCCAAAAAATAGAGGATTTCCCCAAAAGCGCATGAGGCGCGCGCCTGGGGCCTCATAAATTCGGTGGGGCTTCAAAGTTTAGCTCTCAAAATGTTTTTTTTTTTAATAATGAAACTAATTATCAGTACGAACACTTTTACCTATTGAAACATTATAATTATCGTAGCAATGAGTTTTAATATTTATAATGAATACAAAATGAACATCAGTAACCTCTTCAATACAACAAGGCAGCTGTAATTTTCTAATGTTTTTTCCCTTAAGTTTAATTTTTTATAGCCTATCGGTACAATGTAAAAAGGTGAGTGTAGAAGGCCTCAAATTTTATTTGAGCCTGGGGCCTCTTTAGTGCTGTATTCAGATAAAATCATCAGAGAAAATTACAAAAGAGGTTGTGTAATTGTTCAAATTATTTTCGACTTAAATGATGGATAAGAATAGAGGTTTTGGATAATAAAACAAACTGATATAATATTGAAAACACACATATATTCATATATAAATCAATAAAGACAATTAGTTCATTTAAATATCTTTAACTAATACTATTATTAATGACTTGTTTCTTTTGGCGATAATTTACGCGGTTTAAATAATTTTAGCAATATTTTTTTTTAAATAATTTAAGATTATTTTACAACTTATTATTTAAACGGTACTATACAATTTTCTTTTAATAATTACGATTAGATTTATCGATTTCACACGCTTTCTGATATTCAATTCCATAATATACAAAATTTAATAAACTCATATATTTATAATATAATTGGTAACAAATATCTACCATTTGTCGGATACGCAGTTGACTTTTATATATATATATCGTAAATAATAATAATAATAAAAAAAATTATAAAAACTGTAACATATTTAATATGATACCGAATTTTCATTTATAAAATATAACAATTAAAAAAAGACGTATTTATAATTTTAGATAAATGATGTATAAAAATATATTTCATAGAAAAAAAAAATGGTAAATTTCATAGATAAATGCGAAAAAAAAATACAATTCGGAATAATAAAAATTATTCGTTAGTAAGAATGTTTGAAATTATCTTAGAAGCAGCGAATTATTAGTTTAACGGACTATTTTTATAAAATTAATTGGACTAGCATACCAAAAAATAATCCTTCGGAATAATGTCACTACATTATCGATAGAATGTCAAATAATATACATCGAATTATATAAATAATATATCAAAGGATTTTAATCTGCTCCAGTCGTCATAGTATTAAACGTAGTGTTGCAAAAGACTCGAGTTTTACTAACTTTTAAATAAGACAACTATAAAATGTGCTAAATAAAGGAATTGTAGAGTTTTTAAAAAAGATTAAAAAGATATTTATAGCTTTCGAAACGTCATAAAACCGACTAAAAGACTCGATTTTTTTGCAACACTAATTTATACATGAAGGTAACAAAAGTCGTTAGCGATACGTATTACATAAAATAATTTCCGATACACAATTTAATATAAAAATTATTAATAATATTCCGCCCACCCCATTCTTCGTCTATTTACCACTGGTGCATAATTACGAATTGGCCTTATATCCCGTAACATTGAGTACTGGATACCGGATACAGATAAATAACGAGAATCTGGAAGTATTAATTTAATATACAGTGTTTTGAATTGAAACGAGAAATACAATAATTTCGGGAACGAGTCCATGCCACGGTTTATATGCAGCGGTTTACGTTTTAATAGCTGCGAACACACATGGTATTTATAATACAATAATTTTCAATTGAAAAAAAAATTTGAACATGGAGACTGACTATAAAATTCCTTCATATAAAATTTTTAATATTCCACACAATCCATTCCAATCGAGAGATTTCAATATGTATAGAAAAAAATTATATAATAGAGGCATTAACCCTTAAGACATTCTAGACTAGCCATAGAAGAATTTCTGTTTTAAACCTATTTTAAATATATTTAGAATAATAAAGAACCCATATATTTTTTATATATATAAAACAAAGTCTGCTATGTTTCGACTAACCGATAAGTCATGAAGAACGGATCACAGAAGAAGAACAACAAACTGTGATCGTATAGGGTGGCTATTAAGTCCGTTGTCGAATCTATGTTAGATTACATTGTACTATGTAGAACATTTTCTTTCGCTAAATTTATTAATAAACAGATTTTTCGATTACTTAAATTAATTATCTTACGAAAATACAAGCCGAAAACAAACTGACTTAACGGTCACCCTGTATTACGATTAATACGTTATTTTCTATATATATATATATGTTTATAACGAGATTTTGGAAAATGGTATTTATCAGAAATTGGTAGTTTGTCAACGAGAAAATCATTCTGCGATTCATCTTTAGAATGTCGATACGAAAACGCAACTTTTGACTAACCGTTATTTCATTACGAGCCATATTTACTTTACTCGGATTACGCTCGCGCTCTAAGAAATAACGGTCAGACGATATCATAATATATACAAAATCTTAGACTCGTAATTCATATCTGTAAATACTTACTCTCATTGAGAATATAAAGCAAGGAAAAAATTACAAATCGACTCGGTAATATTTTTATTACAATCATTCGTAACGACATATACAAGAGAAAATTTTTAAAACGTCATAATAAAAATAATTACGAATCGTTTTGTAATCACTCGAAATATTCGAGCCGTAGTCGACCTCGAGTTTTATTAAACATTTCATTGTTATATATCAGATAGACAATAAAAAAAAAACGAGAGGAAAACCTCGGCTCGTAAGCAAATAAAATAAACGATGTTAGAAAAAAACAAACCACAATATTGAAACATTGTACGTTATCATTGGAAGAGCGAGAGCGCCACACCATTGTGCCACGTTGAACATAAAAATATAATTAGATGAAAAACATACACAACAAATAAAATACAATAATGATTGATGATTACGATTACACACACAAGGACGATTATTGAAATGTATTGTTTTTAGACTTCGGTGGACTTTCCGGCCTTGCCCTCCTGGCCGCCGATGCTGCCGCCGCGCTCCCTCTTGCTCCGGACGCCGGGGCCGGCGCCGCCGAGCATCGAACCTAAGAAATTTGTGCTCGGCGATTTGCCCTGGCCGCACGTCGTCGAGTTTTGTCTAAAAACGCTTTGCGGCCCGTGCGCGGCGAACGGAACCGTCTTATGACAGAGACTGGATGATGATGCCGGAGATGGTAATGGTTGCTGGGGTTGCGGTGGTATGTGTAAAGCACGTGTCGAGGTGGAATGATGAAATGATACCGACATCCCGCTGTCCAATGAGCCCACGGATCCCCTCCGTTGAAGCCGTTCCTGTGCTAGCATGACTTTGTGAAAAAAGAACAGAACATGAATTCTCCCCGAGATATGCAAATAATGTATTCAGTGCAACGATGGACGCCAAACATTTATATACCTGGATCGTTGATATCGACGAGCGAATTGCTCAGGACGTTACGCTTGATAACGACGCCGCCGCCGATCGGATGATGATTCTGGTACTGTTGATAGTGGACATGGATTTTGGTGGCGCCGGTCGTCCCCGTCCCTTGGCCCATATCGCTGTTGACATATCGCCTATTTATTTATTGAAAAAATATATATAGTCTACGTATTCATATACAGTGGAACCTCGATTCATCGTTTATTTAACTCTTTGCTTCGGCAACGTCTATAGAATGCTACATCCTTTTTAAATAAATTGTAAACATTTAATAATTAGACTTTAGAAGTAGGTCAGAGAGTACTCAGGATAAAGTGGAGTCAAACCTGTCTAACACTTGGGCTCGAACCCTCCACTGGAAGACCCATAGGAGAAATGGTGCATCGGACAGCATGGAGTACGTTGTGACGATGCGAGGTCCAAGTGAGGACCACAGAACACGACTTTAGTCCTTATAGACGAACCCACACGAACAGTGGGAAGATGCTACTAGACTAAACTCTTTAGGTTTAGCCTTGAAATTACCGTGACTAGTCAGAAATTGACTGACCCAAAAGTCTGGGAAGAATCGGATCAGGAAAGTAGAGATAGGTAATCCGCCCTTTGGGGGAGGAATCCCATATCTCCCACATAGGTTTGCCAAAGATTCCAAGGTCGAGCAGAAGGATGTCAGTAATAATTAAAAATGATACTGTTGAAGATGTGCGATAGGCACGAGTGAGATTAAGGAGGGGTTGGATAGATCCCACAATAAACACCCACAAATCTTTGCAGCTTACAGCATTATCACCATGGGCATATAACTTGGCAATATATGTCTGGCTCCTACAGAGTCGCAAACGATTAATTCAGCAATGCATAACAAGGTTTAATAAAAGAATATGTTTAATCAGGGTTATCTAATGCGGTCCTGGGGGTCGATAAAAGTTTGAAAAAAGTCTACAGCATTCCAGGGGTCTATTAAGGGTCGTTGATATTTTTTTCTATTTTATTTAATTTTAAGGAATGTAATTATTAGGTAATACAATAAACCCCCCTATAATGTAACCCCCTATAACGTTTGCGACAATTTTTTTTTCTATAACGTCAAACCCTCCTATAATGTAATTTTTTTAAAATGCTAATTAGAAATATCATAAAAATATTTTATAATTTTATAAAATGTCGCGTTGACCTTCCCTGCCCGCAACTTTCGGGAAGATTACGTCAGCCAAAATACGTAAGTAAAAAAAAAAAAGAAAACGAAAATGTTTGATTTACTGATTACCTTCAAACCAAAAAATAAAATTGAAAAACCCCCTATAACATGGAACCTATCTTGACGTTATAGGGGGTTTACTGTATATTTTCATTGGATACATCTAGAAATTGTGATTAAAAAATTCTGAACATTTTTAAATCCTTTTTAATATGCATAAATACAGTCAACCCTCCTATAATGTTTCCTGTAAATCGTTGTTTCCTACAAAATTCTAAAAATTTTAATGTCTATTTAGATATTTCGTAAATCTATAATACATTGCCTAGCGAAATAAAGGTCAATGCTCTTTGGTTGACAAGGAATTTTGTAAAAAGCAACGATTTAGAGGAAACGCTATAGGAGGGACGACTGTATAATATAGATTTGCATAGAAATTGGATTGAAAAATATAAAAATAAAAGTCAAAAATGTCTAAAAACCGCGCAATGAGAAAAACACCCACGGAACTCGGAAAATCAATTTTTTTATATTTAATCAAAACTTAATTTTCACCTTTTTTAATTCTAATTTTCAGTTAAAAATATTCTATGGCAGTTGCGTGCAACAAACTCCATCGATAGCAAAAAAAATCGCCCGGAGCCGCAGTATTTGCATGAAAAAATCTAAGGGGTTCTATGTAATAAAAAAGTTCGTAACCCCTACGATAGAACGTGACTCCATTGTACATAGTAAACGAAAAATAATATTTACCCGTGATGATGTAATTGATCCGATGCTAATTGTGGATGCTCCAATTCGATATCTGCAACACCACTGTCGCGGTTTTCAATAACTAAAAAATAAATACAATATAAAATATTTACAGCAATAATAATTCATAAATTTACATATATAAATAAATATAATTATACCGGGTCTATGAGAGGGTTGAGACGCACGAGACTTTCCTTGCGTCCTTCCGACGAGTTCGGATTCAATTCTAATAGCTTCCATTTCATCCATTTCAGCGGCACTCTCTCGCAAATCCTCGGCAAACTTAGCACGATCGTGTTCGTTGCGGGCGTTAAAAGCTATCAAAGCACGATCGTCGACACGCCGAGATAGTTTAATACCGTAAGGATAATCTAAAGAAATAATATAATTAAAAATGAATATATTCCTAGAGCGATAATTTCGAAAAACTGTGATAATGACTTACGAGCAACCGAAAATAAGTTGACACTCATCCCGCACAACGGAAACGATTGTCTAAACGTATACGTAACGGATGATTTCTTTTTACTAAAAATTTTCGTTACCACTAATAGATCATTAAATAGGAAAACCTGAAAATAAAATGCATAGCCAATGAATTTATATGCACGGAAACGGTCGTATTTACAACATAAATACATACCTCTCTTTGGTGAACGCCAGGTCTTTCTTTTTTATTTACATCGGGTATTTCATATAGTCTGCAATAACAAACTAATCTCCTATGTGGCAATGCTAATTGTGGCTTCTTTCCGACTATTGTCGCTTGTACTTTTAACACCTACGAAGATGAATAAACGTAAATATACAATGTAACGCAGATATAAACATACTTTTTTTAATAATCACCTGAGTGACGTGATCGCTCGCTGGTTTGAATTCGTTTGATTTAACTCTTTCATATATACCGACGAGCATTTCCCTATCAATGTCTCCGCAATCGTCGATACCTCGTAAATTTTTTATGAAGTCTTCTAGCGACATGCGAGATTCAGGTTTCAAATTTGGTGTATGAAGATCCGTATTCAACATAATAATAGCGAATGCCAACACAAATATCTGAAACAAACCGATTAGAATAAATTATTTATTTTAATTTAGTTTAATTAGAATACGAGGATGCGAGGCTCACCGTATCGTGCGTACGCAGTCGTTGAACTAGATCGGGATTGCACATGCAATACCGTCTACTAAATACTTCTACCAGTCTTTCAATCTTCTGGGCTTCGCCAGGCATTCGATAATAAGCTTGGAATTTTCTAAGCGCTACGTCCACTTGCATTCCCGATAGTTCTAATTCAGTCACAAAACATCTGTAAAATAAACAAAAAAAATAAATAATTAACGTTAAAACTATCGATCAATCATAATATAGTTATATACTTACTCTAACACAGCCATATTAAATTGTCCTTGAAGATTGCCTAGATACTCTCCGATCATCTGCTTGGAGAGACCTTTTCTAGTAATTAAAAATCGAGCTACGCCTCGCGGAGAACTCTCTAGAAAGCCTCGTCTTATCAGATAATTAACACCGCGTTCCGGTTTTTTATTAAATAAATTTAATCCAACCCTATATTGTCGTTTTCTAACAGTCTCTGAAATCTGCGTCAATAAATTGTTAGAAAATATTGTGCATAAAATAATTTATGATTATGAATCCTCACGTACATATACCTTCATTGTCATTTGGTCGTTCATCACATGCGTTGCATTGGTTTCTGAACCGTTTCCTCTTTGGTAACAATTGGGTGAAGATGTGCGTGGGGGTGGTCTGGGTACGACCATTTCTGCTTCTTGCGGATTATAGTATTGCGAAGTATTAGAAGGTTGTCGTTTCCACGGGGTGTATCTGCAAAAAAATATAAATCATATTCAACATCATCATCATCATAATTTGCCGGCCACGAGACACTCATTTGCTGAGCGAATGAGTCTTAACAGACTCTCTAATAATAGTCGAACATGTGACGTGAGGACTCCCCTTTTGTGTCCATGCCCATGGAAACCTAAGAGTTTTCCCTCTCATGGTCTTTCTGGCATTAGACATGTATCTTCTACCACCGTTGGTATCGGATTTTACCCTCTCAACTGTTTCGTATTTGACAGCATGTAGATAGTTCTCAAAGAGAAGGTCCCCTAGAAAGAAGGAAGAGGAGCGAAAGTTTCAAGACAAGACCATTTATAGGTCAACAGTTTAGGGTTTTCCTTCCCAGGGTATACTGGTTCTGTGAGAAATCCGTTATACCAGATATACATATGATGATATAGATACATATTTTTTCAAGGGTGCATTATTTTAGTTTTCTTAGGCTTGTGATGGTCACTTCAAGGACATATGACTTCGACCTTGAAATATTATTGGTGCAAAAATAATTATTTTTCTAGCACATATCTAGATGCATAGAAAATTACGTTCGCAAGTGCATTTACGATATTTATTGAAAATACAACGCACATAAAAAATGCGAACAACAAGCTGTAGTGCTGACCAGACAGATAAAAATAAAGTACATGCATTTTTCGTATATATAAAAAATGCAAAGCCGCCGTCTCGACGTTAAAAAAATATTAACAATTTTATTTCGGGAATAGCAATAAAAAAATCGCAGACGTAAAAAATACGCCTGGGGTGGAAACAGTGTCCTATAAAATAAAGGAGCAGAGCAACAAGCAGCAGAGAAGCAGAGAACCAAGCAACACGAAGAGCTCCTGGACTTTGGTCGCTTGAGCAATAATCGCCCAGCACCGATTCTCTTCGGAAGGACTATGCTTCGCAGGTCAAGCGGACTTCCAAAGAATTGCTACAGATCTACCGACCGGTCACCTACGAGACGTTTCTCCACCAGCCGATCGTGCCGGTCTTCGAAGATCCGAGCTGACCAATTCCGAGGCCACTAGACTTGAGACTGAACACGCACAAGGACGAAGAGGTCCAGCAGTTATTTTTGGTTTAAATATATATTGTACAACACGAAATTCGTTGTATATACTGATTCACATCCACCACACTAAGAATCCTACAGGTTTTTAGTCAGCTCCATGTATTTTGTGTCAACAGGATATAATTAGTGTGGGATTACGTTGTCAAGAATTAAATAATATGAAAATCAATATTTACCTGTCGGAAACCAATTCGTAGGTCGGTTGATTAGCTCCTAGCGCCATCCTATGATGTTCTATCGAGCTGGAATCTGATCCCGAGCTTTGAACAGAACTCATAGAGCCGTGTTGATACCCTATATTAATTACGTGACCTGGCGATTGACCACTGAAACCAATGAAATCCGTTTAAAATCTAGTCTAAATAAGAATTGACGAAAAATGTGATTCATAAGTTATTTCGTACCTAATCGTAATACTACTTGTGCGTTTCGGTACCTCCGGTGGGACTCTCCTATAATGCTGACTCTGTTGCAACAAAGCCAATTGATGCTGTTGTTTCATACTAGGTACGCTCAACGGTTTACCTCCGCTAGAAAGCATATTTCCGTAAATCGGGCCTGAAATAATATCATACATAAGTCAGTTTTTAACCATTGAAGAATTAAACTATG
>JAGXCT010036802.1:91219-132384 GCA_022495035.1 Philopotamus ludificatus
GACTCTTTGAATGTGTCGTACGATCTCAAAGAATTATAATTATATTATTTATAACTTCACTCCTCACCTCTATCTACATAAAGTGCACTACCATTTGAAGATGGATTATAATAATTTTCCATGTAAACATTCTGCGGATACATCATAAAACCGGGTATAGGGCTAGATGCTGCCGAATCTAATATTCAAAATAAAAGCAAAAAAAATACATAAAGAAAAGAAATCATAAAATGAATAGGATATGTACATAAAATAAAATAAACAAAAAGTGAAAAAATTAAATCAATTCTGTTGATTTTCGATAGTGAAATCATCCGTTAATTTCCGTATCACGTATCAAGAATATCTAGACACGATACATAAATTAACATGATAATAATAAGTGACAAGGAAGGAGAATGAGATTATTCTAATATTTACAGAGCAATATGTATAATATACAATTATCCGTCACAAGGTTATGTTTACCTGAGTTATTTAAATATTGATAGGTGATCATCGATTCATTCTGCAACGAAGAAGAAGATAAATTGACGCCGGACCCGTTCGTCGTACAGTTACATACCTGCAATGATAAATCATACGATTAAGGAATAATAGAGTATGGAGCAAACATTGTGATATCGAAACATACCCCGCTATCTCGTTCGTTCCGATTAGAGATCATATGCGGGGATTGTTCTTTGGATCCGTTGCTTATCCCCGTCGTCAGGCCCATCATATTCAATTGATGCGCCGACTGCTGCACCCTAGCCGCCATAACTTCGATATCGTTCGGTGATTGAATCCGTGACCTATAATAGTAATCACATGATTTATAATTTTTAAGTCAAACAATATCAATTAAAGCAGATAAAAAATAATAACATCATATTTGCTTCGGCATCATTCTTCTCTCGTAACGACATGGATCTCATCGGTCGTGTAAGACATAGTTTTGGATCGCTCAGATTGCAACATTTTGTGTTTGCGTATCCGTCGTCTGAAACACAATAAACATTGTAAAATCATTTGTTATAATAATATTTAATGCGTAATAAAATAATTGTTTACTTTGTACGCCGACAGTCACACCGTTGGCGGTGGTGACGACGACACTGCTAGATTTTGCGGAGATTCTCTTCTCGGCTTTGGCCATGGCCGTAATCGCCGAGAATTTCTTTAAAAGGGTATACCGTCTAAATGCTCGTTGAATTGTGTTTGCGGCTTTCCTTGCTTTTAAACCGCCGTACTTCCTTTCTAATATTTCTATTTGCTTATCTAATAAGTCTTGTGACATTTCGTACCTGTAATATTATAACTATTTTTAGCGATCCGTTCCAAAATAAGTTAACTTTTAAATATTAAGGGTACCGGAAAGTATGACTACCATTTAAAATGAAGAAAGAATTTCTATCGATACTTTTTTTATGTTGTTTAATCTTGGAAATCAACAACGGTTTCAAAAATTTAGTTGGGAAAATTTATGTCTGGATGAACTCTAATTTGGAAGGTCCACAAAATTAAATGATTTAGGCAGAAATCAAGTCTACTACTATAATAACATATAAAAAATTGGTAAAGGCTGGAGAAAACGTGTTTGTATACCATATGATCTTACAGAAGAAAAAATGGTTCAGATAAATGCATGGACAACATCCAAGATAAGATTTTCTGCTGCTTATCATAATAAAATAACAAATTATCCGATACAAATTAGATGAAGTCAACTAATAATCCACTACTACTTTGATAACTTTTTAATTAAAATAAAATAACACACTACCAATAAATTCATCTCTTCCCTAACGGATTTCTCACAGAACCAGTACCCTGAGAAGGAAAACCCTAAACTGTCGACCGATAAATAGTCTAGTCTCGATACTTTCGGTCTTCTTCATTCTTTCTAGAGGACCTTCCCTTCTAAGAAGGTCTTTCCCATGATGAAAGGATTGTTATTGCGTAAAAAGTTCAGATGCTACATAATGCCTAAGAAGAACGATTACCAAAGGAAGGAAAACCCTAAAATGAGGGTCGTTAATCGACTTAGTTTCGATACTTTCCATATGCCGGAAACCCTTGAAAAGAAAACGAATAACTTGACAAATTCCCTCCCACTTACCGGGACACAATAAGGAGGGTGAAATCCAATACAACAAGAAATGGATACTGTAAAATAACGAAAACGTAATATCAAGAATGACTTTTACCAAATCAAATTCTCATTACAATTGCTGAATATTCGAAAGGTATTACTTGTATTTGTTGGGATTCTAAAGGAACCCTTTATTATGAGACGTTAAATCTAAGGAAAACTGTTAATTCCGATTTTTACTGGGGACAACTGAAATGTTTGAATCATAACTTTATCGGAAAAAGGCCAGTTGTGAATAGAAAACTTATTCTTCAATACGACAAACACCAAATTTCACATAGCAAGAAACACAGATGAAAAAAACCAAGCTTGATTGAGGGTTCTACCACATCCCTCTGACTATCACTTATTTCGATCACTAGAATATTATTTACGAGTTTTTTTTGAAAGGCAAAGTCTCTAAAATACTTTCCGGCACCAATAATATATAATTTTGTACCTATTGTGAATAACTAAACCAGTTGGCATTCCAAAATTTTCAGGAGGTGCCATAAACATTTGATTATTGGGATCTATTGCAGAAATTCCGGTACTCGTAATAACTCCACACGCTAAACTAGTACTGGTATTCGAAGTCGAAGAACATGACGAATTGGAATGATTTAAACCTGAAACAATCGTTTAGTTAATAACATTGAATGTCGATTAATCGAGACGACGATTATCGTCGAATACAAACCGGAAGTAAGGTGAGCGTGCCCTCCTTCGCACGAGATAACCGACGAATGATTGCTGACATACTGAGTACCTTCGATGTAGCTCTGCTGTTCGTTTTCTCTATCGTCCGATGTCAAAAGATGTGACTGATCCATTGATATGTTGTTGTGATTGTGATGCTGCGTTTGCAGCGCCTGGTGATGGTGATTGCTGTTGTACGCAACACCACCGTGATCACGATTGTTATTGTGATGCAGTAACGGACTGTAGAATCCTACGGGTGGGTTTAAGGCGTGTGACGTGTGCGAACCCGCCTCGTCATCCACTTTTTGATTAAAACTGTAACACCAAACGTAACGATTATAGCAAAGGCGTTACAGGAAAAAGCGTTTTTAGGTAAACGTATTAAACACAATCATGCATGATAAGAAAGACGATGGTGAATTAATGTCTATATACAATATACAATTGGATGCACTTTTTTGAAGCAAGATATATGAACTAGCGGAGTCTTGTCGCCGGTTTTTAGTTCATCTCGTATATTAAACATTGATCACAAATTCTTCAAATCATCTTAAAATCCGTTCAGGATGTTTTGTTTTTCATATTTTCATGTTCACATAGATAAAATTAATCAATAACAAGCAAGATCATGCAGTCTAACAACTAAAATAACACTTAGTAAAAATAAGAGTCAACTTATTATGAATCCCACCTATCATCTTGAAGATGCTTCATTTCGCTTAAGTCTAATTCCCGCCGCAGATTAGATATTTCGCACAATAACAAGTCTCTTTGGGCGGTGACCGACTCCAACTCTGCGCGGAGGCGTACGATCTCGTTAGACAAATCCATGATTATCTATACACGAAACACTTTTACGATCAATTTCACTTGTGTTCCCCCATCACTTACGCAACGAATAAAAACTGTTTGCTCTTTTTATAATGATAAAAGATCGAGTTCAAATTTTTTTCACAACGCATATTATGCATTTTCGTATATAATATAAATAATTTCGATAAAACGATGTAACTGGTAACCAATTGTTGTGGCTATGACTAGTTTTTAGCTACGATTAACACTGAACGAATCAATACACTAAACGACATTCACTCGCATTGATGGAAATGTGATGATGGAAACTTATTTATTTACATATATTATATTTCAATGAGATATTAGATGAGTATCATTAAATATTATATACATATGTGTTTGATCGTGTGGATCTGGAATAAAATGTTGTACATCATTGCGGAAGGAAATATTTCTGGAAAGAAAAGAAAGATAGAGTCAGTATACCGGAGGCATTAAATAATATATACAAAATGAGCGTGATGGAAAATAGATTAGTATATTATGTGTAAACATTCTCGATGTTGTGAAAATATTTAGTAAATAACGTTAGTAGCCGAGGATAGACCTGCCGCTTTGGGTCCTCGTTTCCATTAACACCGATAACTGGGGCGTACGATTATCTAACAATATCAATATTTGGAACCGAGGATCTCAAGTTATTTACAAAGTGTTGAGTTAATACGTGCAAAATTCAACTCAAATAAAAAATGTGTTGCCAAACATATTCAATCGATATCATAAAAATGAAATATAATTCATACAGCCATTTTATCGCCGTCGAAGAAAAAATATAAATCGGATTATTGTATTCAGTAAACCGTCCGTGTCGATTTCAAAATATTTATACATTTTTCAACGGTATATAATAAGATTTTGTTTACAAATTCAATACCATTGTTAATCGACGTAACACTCGATATAATTTTACGAGATATGTCTTTGATAAAAAAAAAATACAATGAAATTTCTCAATCGTGTCGTTGAATAATGTTAATTTGCATAATTCTCACGAACGATACAACATAATCAGACTGTCTCGCTAATCGTTACATTATGAGATATTAAATAACGACAGTTACACCAGAAAATTTAATACCTTACCAAAAAAATTTACCCATGAGGTCATAAACAAATATGTGATAAGGGACGAGTGTTAATAATTCTCTTATCCTTATATTAATACATCCCTTCCACGAATGAAAATGTTATTTTTATTTGTAAATGTACATAACAAATATACACTTGACAAATATGTTCATACAATTTCGATAATATGCTTATTTATTATCAGATAATTTTTCCACATATTCAAGATTGTTTAATCGAATTATCAGAAAAATACAATTTATACAGAAATAAGATAGTTATCAAATAAAAAATAGTATTAGAGAAGGACGAGTCTGTCGCTGGATCTCTTCTCTCGAGCTCGAATCACTTTCACATAAAAATTCGGCATCATTTACGTTACGAAAAATTTGGAGTCTGACATTATATATTAATATATTTATTAACGAAAACATATACATGAATTATTGGTGGAACTGTACTCAACGCCAAAGAATTGCGTGTCCGTCGCAATGAGGAGCTGTACCAGATGTACGGGGATATACCAGTCACAAATTTGTTGACGTATTTAGAAATATGCGCCGTTTACTTCTCAAGGATATGAAACAGGCAGCCATTTCTGTCTCTGGGAGGAAAGAAAGACCAAAATTGAGGTAGATAGATTGTTAAGAAGGAGATGCTGGAAGGTCTGCCTGGAAGATGAAAGATCGTCCTGGATGAAGCCTATGCCCTACGTCAACTCTGTAACCTCTCTTGATTTGGAATTTCTAAGTATACTATTTCTATCCAGCCTCTGTTCTAATGAGTGAATACTCTGGCATTCGCTTCATGACCTTATGCATTGTTAAGCAAAGTCTTTACAAGTCTTTCTTTTGTTCTTAAAAGATAACCAATATGATAAAGAATTGTATTTACCTTCTAATTGAATTTAGCAGTTCTACAGGCTTTACAAAAACAATGAGTTCTCCTAGATACAGAAAAGAACCTCAAAATATAATACTTCGGACACACTGTGCGTGGACTCCTTATACAACTAATGATTAAAAGAAGATGCTTGTAATTGCGGGACATCCGTAATTGAACGGACTTTAAAGTGGATGAAGTATTTAAGCAGCTGTTTACCACTAGAAGGTAGACAATACATAGAAACTGAACCGTTAGAATAATGGGAGATTAATTGAGATTCCTCTCAAAGAAAACTAAAGTCAAACTCTACATGACCCTCATCAGGCCGGTCCTAGCATACGGATCTAAATGTCGGGCTTTGACAAAAGATGAGTTACTACCGCATATTCTGGGAAGGAGGATTATGAGACGGATATTTGGACCTGTATTAGATGACGGGGAATGGCTATACAAGGATATACCGGTCACGTGTCAAGGTTGCGGGACAGTCAGCCACCGAAAAGACTTATGGTTAACAAGCCTTCCTGATCCCAGAGAAAAAGAAGATAAAGGCTGGGGTAGTTGGACTATGAAACATCATTGTAAATTACTAGGAGATGGAACAACGTGGCGACAGACCGGATAAAACGGAAAAGGGTCTTGGATGAGTTCAGGGCTCTACAATAAGGCTGTTGTTAATATTATAATTATAAGATAAATCATTAATAAATAACCGATAATCATTTTTTAAGACTGTGCAACCTTCAGCTCAGTTATTAAAAAAAAAAATTCTGTCTCAGTCGGTTAATTACGTATTACAGTTCAGGCTGCAAAGTGCAAACTTCTTTGGTCCGTATCGAAAGTCAATATAAAGACAACGCAGATTAAAGAAAATATTAGCATAATCAATGATTCGGCCATGTATAACACGGGGAAGGGGGTGGGGGTAGATTCCGCCGATTTAATTTTTATAAAGACTGCAATTTGGGGCAAACACGTCTATCAAATTCGCATAGGTGGGTGGGGTCTATGGGGGTCAACAGGCGATGACGTCACGCCACCCTATCAAAAAGCAATAAATGGCATGGTGGAAGGTAGACCCCTCCCTGTTCAGATCTTATCCATCACGAATCCAAATGGCCATTGGACAAAATTTCGTTTTCCCCAGCCGCCATATCCAGTCATGCACGGAATGCAGAGCGGGCGCTAAATCCGCGGCCCGCGGTCCAAAAGAATAAAAATATAATGAAGCTCTCGATTTGTGACGATGTTTCGTGGGATGTTATCAGAGGGCACGTGAATTATGATCTGATATGCATCGATAATTGACTAAAGCAACGATAAACAGATAAATGATTGATAATTTCGACAAAAATGCACGATTATTTATGATTTTCATTTCCAAAATGACGAAAATTTTCCACGAACGGCAACAATGGCTCGTGCTACAGCGCCGAGTCACATGCGACGCTCTTTTATCGTCGCATTTTTTTTTCAGACGATAACGCCTTTGTCGCCGCAGAGGTCGCGGCGGTGTTTGCTTTCAATTGGAGATGAATGAGTCTGCGGAAGTGGTGGCGAACGAGCGTGAAACGAAAAATCAAACAATTGAAACATGTGTTGGACCGATCGACGACACTAATTCCATTCGACTCGACAAATTGATACGGCTGACCTTCGATATCATCTTATCCGGCTAGACAGAATCCTGTTCTAGAAGAGGGCGACAGACGATAACAACACAAACTTCAATGAAAATAAAATAACTGGGTACAACAATTAATTATAATTAAATAATTAAGGTCACCCTACAATCGGTACACGCAATCGCACTTACATATTGCTCTATTATTATCTATCCACACTCGAATCTATTAATTTCCATTTAATTTAATTATTATTGCTGTATAATTATAAATAAATTAAAGAAAATTGAAAATCTCTGCAATACACAATTAACCCTTTAACTGCCATGTAGTATTATTTAGAAATATCAAGTTCTTGAATACGTAATAACAGTGTTTCTAAACATTACCGTACTATCACAAATCAGTGTTTCTAAGCATTACCGTACTGTAAAATTTCAGATAAATTACAATTATCATAAAAAAAATGGAATTATATAATCGATACCGATATCTAAGACGATATCTAAACAATCATAAATGTAATTGCTAGATTTAGCCAGTGTCATGGCTTGTAGGTGACATACATATTATTACGATGATGTAAGTTAGTATTTGGATGGTCAGACTTCAGACGAAAACTATGAATTCAAGGAATTCTCTATGACATTGGCCAGGAGAATGTAAGTGTGATCCATTTCCACTTCCGTATGTTTATAAAAATATTTATGTAGCTATTTGGCGCGTTTGAATTAATTAATTTTATCATCAGCTTGTAGGTAACATACTATCAGTAATAATGCAAGTTAAACGCAACTGAGCTATGATAGTACCCGGATAGGTTAATTAATCCTCATGTAAAAAATTTATGAATGCTGGATTTATCGATCGTATTTTAATAAATAAATAAATAACGATTTGATATAAAATATATATATAGATAGAACAGCGCTTCCCAAATTAGATACCTCCTGGAAGCCATGGCACTTGTACAATGAGAACACGAAATATTTATGTAAATATATACAAAATCTCTATACGACCCTTGGACTGCTGAACAACGATATATCGTTTTTTTAATGGTAGCAAAGAATATTTCAGCAGACAGAGCGAACTGAAAAATATGTTAATAGAAAAAAAGCTAGCTGCTGTATGAAAAACGTTAGAAAGCACTGATTTAGAACACGGCAACGGTAGTCATAATTAGTTACGTAATGTCTAATACATTAAATATTTGATATAATTAGTATTTTCGTTTACGCGATCTTTTTTAAAACTGTATTATCAATTTTGTGGCGATTTATGCGGATTTTATATTTCGTAAAATCGTTTTATACGAAATGCTCAGGGTAAAAAATGAATTGATTCTTGAAAGTACTTGCAAATAATTATTTTTAGTAATTGATTTAAATTCGTATATTGTTTGATAGCTTGCTGGACCAATCCTGCGATACAGAAGAACCCCTGCATTTAACCAATTAAAGCATTTAAACCGAATTTGGGGATCGAGAACGTTTCCGGCTTTGGACGAAACGATTCTGGACGATCCTCGAAGATCACGAATTAAGAATTTCGATATATTCGACCATGTGGCATCATTATCTGTGACGTCGGCGATGAAACGTTTGATCTGATCGATTTTCCATATGAAATACTTGTGTCTATTCATTGGCCATTCTGCGAACACGCCGCTATGATAATTGAACGAATGGTGACTTTTCCTTTTATATAAAACACATTTTTTGTTGGGCAACAACTCTGTCAAGTCAATTAAGAGGCATGTAGCAACAAGGACATGTACACACAAAGAGAGAAAAAAAATATAATTTCGGCTATCGTATCTCCGAATGGCGGATACGGTTGTCCTTCCCCCGTCTAATCTGCGATGAATTAATCAAGCTCTGACGACATACCTATATTAATATTTTAATTGCGAGAGAAAGTGTATCTATCGACCACAACGCGGCTGCTGATCATGCCTGACGTGCATGCAAATCGGAGAATTTTCCTAACAACGCCCCTTTGTAATTCGATATAGGAAAAACAATCGCAATATGATAAACTGGCGTTATGGTACGGCGTTTCCCGGCTGATGGGTGGGTCGCGACCCAGCACCAGGCCACGCATACCGACGCCTTTCGAAAAAATCTATGCATTACGTTTTTGATTCAATCATTATTTCAAGAAACTCAAAAATATGAGTAAAACGTTGAAACAGGACTGCTGCATTTGCAGAAAATCATTAAACAAGATTAAAGATAAATTGATCTTATGTAAAAGTAGATTTTTTTTATCGTGTTGGTACACTTGTCCCTGACGTATATTGACATTGACAAAATATCTATATTGGATACATATTTTTTTGTTAGCTGTCGAAAAGGTTTCAAGCGTTTTGGTATTTCGCCATTTTTTTACTTGAGAAATAAAAAGAAAACATGGAAACAATTTTTGGCCAAAATCGGCATCGTTATGATGCATCAGCCTTCGTATTCGTCGGATATAGCACCGTTCGATCCAGACACGCGCCGTCCATATGACCATATTGTGCGGCGCACACAGACGCCGGAAAATAATATATTGGCAGGCGCCCATAGATAAAAACTAAAAAATAATAAATTAATTAGGGTTCTGCACAAAAGCGCCGGATACTGTCGGCCAACTTCCGCTGCAACCTCTTGTTTCAGAAGATAAAAAAAAACAATGAACTGACGACGTTTAGCCAGTCGTTACACGAAATTCCGAAAATTCCAGAAGTACAGAAGATTAAAAAACAGTGGCACAAGTGATGTTACTGTTGGACCCCTTTAATTTACCCTTATTCACGAAGTTAAAAATAAATGAAACGACGTTTTGCCAACATCGTATCATGTTTTGATAGAACAGACAGAATCTATGAAAAAAATAACTATTAAGATGATTATCACGTGAAGAATCATACCGTACTTCACCTTCAAGTGAGAGATATTTGTTACCATTGAACAGAATATAATGCAATACTTACTATACTAATACTACAGAAACATCTGAACCATGACTTTCTACAGACCATCATGAAGGAAACAGTAGAAGGCAAAAGAAAGTTAAAAGTGAAAATAAGTTATCGTGATTTTAGGACGATAGATAGAAAGAGCATAGGAACCAAGTAGATCGCTTACTTCAGAATATGGATGATCGGGAGCACGCCGTCCATATGGCCAGGTTGTGCGTGGCACACAGGCGCCGGAAAATTAGGGGCGCCGAAAGGGAAAAATTTCAAAATATAAAACAATAATTTCTTAAAATCGACATATAAAAAGGTAAAAATACTGGTAGTCAAAAATCTAAATGTCTCTTTTTATCATCTGCAAAACAAATACACCCTGGGAAAGAAACCCCTACAATTAAAATCGATAATCGACTTAGTTCCGATACTTTTGCTCCCTCTTCTTCCTTTCTAAGGGGGCTTCTCCTTTGGGAAGGTCCTTTCCACGATGAAAGGTATGGACACAAAAGGGGAGTCCTCACGCTACTGTGAGACCCCGACTCCCTTGGCCTCGACTACCATTCGAGAGTCTGGTAAGGCCCAAACTCAGCGAGTGTTTCAAGTTTAATTTTTGTGAAGCAGTTTGGGAACTGATGTCACGAATCGTGACACATTGAATGGGAGAAGCCGCTATGCGCCATGTCCATCCATTGTCACGTGCTTTTGACCATTGTGTCGCATATGTCTCATAACGGGTCCTTGTAGGTAAGCACTATACTTTCTCCACGCTAGCTCGCTAGTGCCATACACCAAATGGAAAGAAACGCTCCGCGGCATAATAATATAAATCTGAACGCAAATAGATTGGCACTGGAGGACCCACGCGATGCAGTTCTTTGTATGCGGGACGCCGTGTGTGGCGGAGGGGTCACCCCCGAAATATTCCAAAGGTTGAGTCGAGAATCGATACCTGGCATCGGTTTCATCCCGGCGACGTAAGCGCCAGAGTTTGCACCGTTCGGCCCATTGAACCGCACTGCTAATTAAACTGCATCGGTCAGATGCACGCGCCGTGTCCGCTTCGGATGCGCCGGGGGTTCTTGACCTGCGACCCACAACTGGGTCGCGACCAAGTGCATCCCGAAGAGTCGACAACAACAAAGACGCGCTCCAAATCCAAATTTATTGACCCACCTGGTGCCATTCTGACTCATTGCCCACAATAGCAGTCGACTTCAATGGCGCTGAAATCGTAGATTTTCGTCATATTTTCGGAACAAATTGAGATGTTTGATTCGAACCGAAGAACAATGGTCAATTGTTCAACAGTCAGAATGAGACGAAACGTGCTGAAGACGGTTTGTTAACCTTTTTCGTGCGGCATATGGTGATTTATGACTACTAGAAGAGCTAACGAGCTTCGGTCAAAATGCAGTCGGAAAAGAAAACAAATGAGATTGCTGTGCAGGAGCCAAATAATAATCTTTTGGAAATCTACAGCAGCGTTTCTCAACCTATGTGTCGCAAAACGTTTAAATATGACTAATCAATCTATTTGTAAGTTTAGTTAAGTAAGATTTACAGCCCTGTTGCAATAAATTACATTATTATGCAGAAAAATCATAAAAAAAATCACAGATAAAATTAATACCTTAAAAATAGAGATTAATAAAAAAAATGTCGTGGGAAGGGCTCCGGACCGTTATATTTTCTGGATTTCGTTCCGATTCTATTATAAAATAAAATAATCATTTTTTCAGTATTTTGTTCAGCTCTGATTGATTATTCAATAAATGTTTTCATCAGGGCTCTGAAGCGGAAATGAATCGAAAACCAAAAACCGATAAAAAACATATTTTGCGTCGGAACGAAATCACAGAGCCGAACTGAAGAGAAATAACGGTTCATATCGATTTATTATACATTTTTAATACAAACAAAAAAAATTAAAAAAATATCAGCCTTTTTCTGGAATAAACACTGGACTCGAATTGATATATTTTTATTTAAAATTAAGCTGGAACGAAAATCGAACCGAAATATAACGGTTCGAAGAAAATTTACGCTATAGAAGACTGTTAAACTTGCTATAGAAATCCGCAGTATAGTGGGGAGCGTTATAGGAGTGTTTAACCTTAACTAATCTGTAGGCTAGACGTTTTGTCCCAAAAAAAGTTTTATTTATTTACTTTAAAACAATGTGTTTTATTAAATCATACATAAAACTAATGTTTTTCATTTATTTTCCATGGAATTAAATATATTTTTTAATAAATTCGTTAAAAATATTATAAGAGAATAGCTCGAAAGGGTTAAGTGTAAAAATATAAATAGCGAGATAAAAAAAATATCTGTCTACGGCTACCAAAAAAACCACTTCTAGCTCGACCCAATTTTCGATATAGCGTCCGTTTCCTTCGACGATTCTGACTTTATTCCCTCGATGTTGACAAAACGTCGTTCTTTCATGATTTCTTTGATCTGCGGGAATATGAAGAAATTGCTGAAGGCCATGAGACTTTATATTTGTATGGGTCAATTGATGATCCATTGATAGCTTGGGCATCGTCATGCTCTAGCACGTGTCTAAGGTCAAGTATATCTATCTTCCGGTGCGCGAAGAAGTCCATCTCCCAGCTGCGACGACTAAAACAACAGTGTCATCGCCTAACAACAACAATGATGACTCTAGTCGCGGTATGCAGATTCCAGAGATTAGTAGATTCAGAGTGTTCATAAATCTAGCCGAGAAGCAGGCATGATGCATTCCAATTCTATTATGCCAGAGGATCTCTGAGTCAAAGTGCGTTTTTAGAAAATAGATTCGTTTTGTCGCGGCGACCTAATGCGTTCTATTTTCATTTGCCGAAACCCGAGTCGAGAGGAGTCCCCGAATCGGCAAAAACCAACACCAAACAAAGCCGATTCCGTCGCCTTTGTTGCAAGAATGCACCGCGCCATGGGACATTTACGCCATATTGCACTTAAGCGACGACTTTCACGAGAAAAAACGCAATATCCGAAGCATTTGCATGCAGCGATACCTTCGGCCGTCGACGGTTGCGCTGATTTTTCTGCAATCACGGTATAAAATGAATAGTACAGTATCGAGAAAACACCTCAAACCCGTCTCACCGATCGCGCTGACCCCGTTATTATGTCAATTGACCGTTAAGGAATGTTATTAATGAGCGGAGCAATATTTGAATTAACATAAATTACATCGACGTTATTCGGGGCGAGCGACGGACAGCGAAACAATTTCATCTCGAATCGAATAAAAACAGCAAAATCAAAACGCAGTCCGTAATTACACAATCTGCACGGAACCGGTTATTGAAAATTCGCCGTACTATGCCGTCTCACATGATACGGAAATAATACGGTGTTAATGAAAATCTCCGTGGAAAATCGCCACGTTTTTTTCTTGCATATTTAAATCAATTCAGTCACGAAACGTCCCATCTACTGTGGACCGAAGTGTGCCAATTGACAGGCGAAATTCTTCAATGCAATCGTTCAATCTGGCGTGTGCCAGAGGACCCAATCAAAGATGGTCCTCTGGCACGCTGCGGGCGTGTACGATTGCAGACGAACGGACGACGCACAGTGGGAGGAATCATCTGCCAAAAAAACTCCTTTTTCTACTCGAGATAGAATTATGAAATTTGGAATAAATACAGATGGAGATATATTCTATCGTATCAAATAATACAATTTAAAAATATATTTTTAAATAATGTTTAAAAAAATATTTCAAAATAATAATTATGCAAAATCCTATATGTTTGGGACACTCATTGTATTTATCTAAAGAATACATATAAATAATAATTATTATTCCGCGATTGCGTAATAAAAATAAAAACAACAACATATCGACCAAATTATGAAGCATATCATGAGTAACTTATTTAATTTTTAGATAAATCCATTTTTAAAACAAATGTCAATGTATCGTCGAAGAATTCATCAATATTTTTACTTGAAATGTTTGGGGTCTATTTTCATACAAAATAGACCCCATCGCCCAGAGCCGTGACGTACCGGTTAACTAAAAAACAATATATTATAACAAAAATAACTCAATATATTATAACAAAGTTAACTCAATATATCATTATATATATATAATATAAGAACAATATATAAACTTATATTTAATATGTATATATTATTAAAAATAGATAGAATACTCTTTATGATGTTATATATAAGATTAATGTGCAAATAAAAATCGTAAAGAAATACTCGCTCGCTTCTTGTGTCCTAACGTGATTAAAAATGCAATTACTCAAAAAGCGCATTAAAGTGGCAAGGTATATGATACTGATGATTATATTTTAATTGCATCTGTTGATAATCAACAATAAACAGTTATATATTAAACGCCAACTATTTATTTATATTATTTGCCATTTTCTCTGAAATCGAACTTTCATAAAAAGCATTTTTGGCAGTAGAATTCGTGAATGCGCCCACTGTGCGACTCTTCGTAACTAATTAATTTTACGCACACGAAAAATAAACGAACAATCCACATAAATTTCACAGTAACACGAGACTCAAGGCCAAAAAAATCAATTCCAAATATTGTATACTCAACATCCTGAAATTTTTAAGTCTAACAAGGATTATAGAGTCGTAAAAAACGAACGAGACGATTTAAGAAAGATTAAAAAATGAGTCGGATTTTTGGCAATCTGATATGACTTGACATTTTTCAAATATTTAATAATTTTTCTGATGTGTTTCGATATGAAATCTTTGTTACTGATTTTGTAAGAGATAAATTTCTAATTTTACAATCAACCACGCGTTATTTTTTTCGCTCATCCGAGAAAACTAAATCAGGTCGATAATCGACGACCGACGAACAACAATGATTAGATGATGCTATCCATTTTATGGATAGTTCTTCGAAAAGTAAATACATCGCCTTGTTTTTTACATTAAATATTAAAATATTCACTGAAAATGACTTGAGGATTAAAGCGTGACAAGAGGAAAAATTTGCACTCCACATTTTCGGGATGCCCAAAAACTTAACGCTGATAAACAAATACAGTATAAACCCTCCTATAACGCTCCATGCTGTACCACGGTTTTCTATAATAAGTTGGACAGTCCCTTCTATAGCGCTCCCTTCTAGAACGTAAATTTTACATGCAAAATTACGTATTTCGGTCTCATCTAAAATAACCGAATAGACAAATAATCGATGTATTGATTTTAAAAAGCCTATTTATCATATTTTATATGGGGTGTTTCTATAACGCTTGTTTCTATGACGTGGTCCCGATTTATTAGTCATAGAAGAGCTGACTATAATACCTAGATTCCTATTTTAAGATCAAAGGCTCGAGCGATTCTAACATAAAGCGCTGAATTAATACCGCCTGGCTGAAATGCTGAAAGATAATTAACGCGATGTGTGACAGAAGATGTCCTGCAAATTAAAACGGAACATATAGAAGACGATTATAGTCCGGTATTGCTCTATGCGCAGAATCCTGAGAGCCAGTGGTAAATTCCAGAGGCCCCTAGTAGCATATAATTAGATGGCCTAAGGATGAATGAATAAACAAATAATTTAGTCTCTCATCTCTCATAATCGATCTGTATTTATGTTTTATGGGTGTTTTTTAATTCGTTGTAAAAAGGGTAAGGTCTTGGAGCCTCTTTGGAGCTTCAATGATCGGGGGCCTCATTGGGGCCCCGAATTGTCGCGGGTCAAATGCTCCAGCATCATAAGCCACAATTCGACTCCAACTACGGCTTCGAATCGCAATTTAAAAAAAAAACTTTGAATCAAGCAATTTCTGGTTTTAAGATCAATAGCGTAATAAAATATGCATAGACAGGTTAAGTAGACAGCCATATGCATATTAATTTAGCTTTTTTTTAAATTAAAAATGAGCATAAAAAAATAGTAGTCACCAGATGACACCACGACACTAAATTGTTTAATTTACTAATTTACCGTGTCATAGTCTAAACATTATGACGTCAAATCATTGTTAGCACTTCTCGTTTCTATCACGAACTATATTGTTATTCAACATTGCCTCTTCGATTTACACACGATTTTTAAATTTATGAGAAGAATTATAGAAGGCCTTCCAGAAACAATTTAAAACACAATTTTCGTTTCGCTTCTTAAGCGATTCTATTTTTTTTTATCTTCTCAACGTTGTCAAAACGTCGTCCGTTCGTATCTGTTCATCTTTGCGCACAGAAAGAAGTCGGAAAGCGCCATATCCGGCAAATGCGGATACTGAGACATCACCAGTTTGTTTTTTTTTATCCAAAAATTCTTTCCACATTCTCAATTTTAAATTAAGAAATTACAATAAGCATCCAGTATGGGCACCGTTGTCAAAATACGACATTAATAAATATTAAATTTAGAAATCCGCGATAGAATCTTGAGGTAAAGCAGCGACGAGGATGGCAGTGCTAGTCCGTCTAATTTTGTCTTGACAGTTTGTCGTTTCTTTTCATCATATTTCTTGCAACATGAAAGTGCACGCTGGATACGGTTGCTTACCTTCAGAAATGTTACAGTATACTAGTCGCGGATCAAGTCAAGTTGGGGCCCCGAGCGGTAAAAAATTCGAGGCCTTAAACTCCTCTTAAAAGTTAAAAAAAAAGTTTCGAGAAAACCCTCACCAAGTTAATTATTATTATTTTGCAACTGTTACAATTATTTTGACAGTGTCAAATTCGGATTAAAATTTTCCGCTCCATATACGGCAGGGATGAGCAACCTTTTTTTACAACGGGCCAACTATAAATTGAAAATGTTGTGCGGGCAATGTAAGAAACTCGCGCCTTAATAACAGGTGGGGCATGGTGAGGTTGAAGTGCCCCCTACCTGTTTTTCAAAAAAAAATGAACTGTAAAATATTTTTAGTACAGTGAGGACTCCTGTCCGAGCGTTTTAAAATTTTAAATTGGCAATTGATCGAATTATGGAGACTCTTGAAGATTTTTATCAGTTGATGATAATATCCGAATTCCAGAAAAGAGAAATACAAAATAAAGTCGGGTAGAAAATATAGACCGGCGGGGCAAATACAAGCCTGCCCTAAAGAGAGCTTTATGCAGCAAACGAAAAGCGACTTTCTTTATACGGTAATATGGAACTTTTCTCTTTGCGTCAAAGCAAAAACTCTCGTTTGCGTCAAAACTACGATCATGAGGGCACATCACATAAAAAACACGGTTCTGTTAGCATATTTCTGCTAATTATTATTTTTTTATTCGTAGAAATGTGTGGGGCAGTGCCCCGATTGCCCTTTAAGGACGAGCGCCTCTGAAGAAACTTATGATAATACAAACACTAAATGATGAATTCAAATTATCTCGTTATTAACAAAATAAACCTAGTATAAAAAATTAGAGAAATAAAACATTAATTAATTGAAATACTATTAAAAAGGGTTATTTATGAGAAATTTTGTATTTTCTTGTTCATCCCTGATATACAGAATGGTTATACAGTGAAACCCTGTTTTTACGTGCCCGGATTTCACGTTTTCCCGCTATTTGCGTTCAATTTTTGCAATCCCGTTTTATTTTAGTACCCCGTATCTACGTTTATCCTTTAATTACGTTTTTATCAGTCCCTTTAAAGGCGTAAAAACTGGATTTCACTGTATTATATCATCTTTCTACACTAATAATAATTCCTAAGTATTTTTTACACGCATTAAAACAGAGAGCGGTCTTTCTCTAGACGCATTAAATATAGGGAATTATATGTACAATAAAATATGATTATTGGGTATTTATAAAAAATGTATTTTCCTTGAAACCTAATGAAAGGTCATTTTTAATGCTCGGGGCCCCTTGTTTCTCCGGGGGCGGCGGGGGGCCCCGGAGTACTAAATTGTTAATAATCATTTCCATTCTTTCGTCAGCTATCTGACATCAGATCACATTATAAATGAGATCACAATATATTACATAAGCCGATGACGTTCGCTGGACAGTGGCGAGTGCCACTAGGCTTCCTTCCATATAGGGAAAGTCTCAACGTCTTCGATTAAAAGGACAAACGAACACGCATTAGAGAAAGTAAAGAACGAGTGTTTTCGAGTGTTTTTTTCTTATTATTTTTACTTATTAGCATCGAGCGCCGTGTGCGGCCGGCCACTCCATTGCACATTCGATACTCGGCATGATTTTATTGAGAATGTGCTTTCTCATGGCAGAGTTTTCGATTCCGCGCACCAGTTCGACTCGCCGTGCGTTTTGTTGATTATTTATCGAAATCGGAAAACCTATCGTCGATGTGGATCAAAGTCGCAACAGCTGCCGAACGCGACAAAAAAACATGAATCGGGGTCAAAACCAAAAGCAAAATTTGTTCCGAATCGATAGGCTGCAACGAAAAAAAAAATAACGATTCGCTTTCGAGAGACGAAGGCGATTCCGCCAATAACGCAATGGATCCAATTTGGACAACAGGTGAACGCGGATGCAGTCATCCTCGGCGATCTTGGAGGGCAGCTGCCCGATGCAGCAGCTGATCCCGTCGATCCCAGCTGCTTACGACGCGACCAGGTGCAAAGGAATTCCGGTACACGACAATGGACATCAGCGGAACCAGTCCCTTTAAGCAGATTACCGTCTGGGAAGATATCGCGGACTTTTCGAAACTCCGACGGAGTTCTTTGATCGCATCGCCCGGTAGGGAAGCAGAAATCCTTGAGAAGCCCGTCCTGGTGGGCAGACCCGGGAAAGAGGGACAAAGGTCAATCGCCTAAAGATGCACAGATCGATCCGTGCGAATGTATGGCAGTGTTGCACACGAGCGGTTAACGCTTCTCAATCGTCAAACAGATAACGCAGAGAGACAGGTTTACGATTATCTCATAATCGAGATAATTTCTTTGACCAAATTTAAAACTTAGTCATTATTTAATCGCGGAGATTGGCGATGGACTACTAAGATGTTTCCATATCACACTATAAATATTTAAATACGAAAAATCGCCACATTATCAAACGAAGAAAAAAATAACACCGTGAAGATTTAATACGCTGACCAGATCATCTGACAATTAAATTAATTTCATGCCAGTTTGCAATTTCTAGCGAACATTTTCAGATGGTGAAGATAATTCTCATGGAAATATAATTTTTCATTTTATATTGGATTTCGTATAGATTACTTTCAAAATAAAAAGTCTCACAATCTGATTTTCCTAAATTCTTATAGGTGTGCCAAGGGGGTATTTAACTATTTGGGACCCAACCAATTGCGAAAAATAAAAACAACAATATTCGTTTCCATTGGCACGTGTGAGATGTTTTTATCGCTCCGTATCGCATGCGAGCGAGAAAAAACATCGCGCATGTGCAAGCACGAATGAAACCACGTGCGACGAGACTAAGGACGAGACTAGAATTAGTAAAAAAAATCCAAAATATTGAACCAAATTATAAAGCATATACTATTTTTTAGCATTTTATATCAAATATTGATGAAGAATTCGTTAATATTTTGACTTGAAATGCTGAGGTCTATTTTCATACATTCATTTCATACAAAATATTCCCCATCGGGCAACGCCGTTGGTTTCGAGCCGCCGTGGCGGATCAGTTAAAAAAAGTATCTTCAATTTTTTTTGTCCCTTATGGGATTTTAGTCTATTTTTCAGTAAAAAACGTCATTAATTCGTTTTTACAGCTGGGTTTTTGTAACAATATTTATTTGTAATACATGCCAAACGTTTTCGATTCGGTTTATGTCTGGAGATTGTCCAGGCCAAGCCATAATATGGGGATTTGATGTTCTTTCTAGGAAGTTGTTTTACGGGACTTATGGCGAAGAACTCTCCATAAACGTGAATAGGTTTTTTTCAATTGTGTTGTTAAACAATGGATTTAAAAATCCATCACAAAATATTAAATCAGATTTTTCGCCATGCCAAATTACACCCCAAACCATCACACTTATTCCTTCATATTTCACGGTACTTTGAAAAAAAAATCCTCTAATTGATCTGCAGAAAGCCTTCACACCCACACTCATCCATTTTAACTAAATCGGTAGTATAAAGTCTTTAGTTATAGTTTTTAATCGGCATTGTTTATGGAAATTAGGCAATAAAGGTTTTTTGCAACTCTTTTGTGAAGCTCAACATTATGAAGATGCCTTTGCACTATTTTGTGGAAGAGATTCATCATCTGTGTAACCAACCACTGTTTGTACCACCAATATTTTTCTCTATCTGAGGGTCTACGTCTAACTGATCTTTGACAAACATATATTTTTACAATTCATTTGAACTGGACGACAATCATTATATTTACAGTCGACATTTAGATGCTTTAATTTGACAGAGATATCGCATAAGCTTGTACCACGTTTGAAATGCTCGATAATTCGGGGAGTTGACAATCTCAAGGAGGATCCTGGTGTCCAGGGCCTTTGGGAAAAGCAACTGATTATAATTCCAACTGGACCTAAGAGTCCTGGTTACCCAAGACAATTGTTCCGAGGCCTGCAATGCTAGAGTGGGAACCAACAGACACAATTGATTAACGCTTTTTTTGTGGGTCTATTTACTTCTGACACCCTAGTGTAGCTCAAAACCAATGAGAACCATTGCTTAATTATTGTAAAAGATAGCGGTACCAATGTAACGATCTTCTGTAGATCATTATGGAGGGAAAAGTAGAAGGTGAACAGTGGTTGGGAAGAAAGAACCATTCGTGGTTTATCAATAATCGCAACTGGACCGAGTTGAGAGGTCCAGAATTGTTCCAGCTCGCTAAAGATAAAGAGAAATCATTAGATCGCCTAAGTTCGAAGACACACAAGGCATAAAAAGAAGAAAGGCAGCAAAGGTGCCGAAAGCACAAGCCTGGATATTGTACAATGTCACAACGAGAAGGAATGTAGTGAGAATGAGTATATATTCTAAGGAATTTCTATTAGAATACTCATCGCACATCAACCCAATCTCGAAGTTACAAATGAAGCTTTTGACACAATGAACCAAAAAATGGAGCAAATAAAAGATTGTCATGTGCAAGTCTGATGCCTATCCCGCTGGAGATGACAACATGTACATATGTAATAAGTACGGATGCTGTGGAATTCAAGGAATATTTACATCTGCACCAGAATAAGTATTGTTTTAGCCATAATTTTTTTTGTTAATATGCATTCTATCGATTGACTTTTTTCCCCGGAAAGGGATACCATAAAATTTCGGTATCGATCTGGGGACCATGTGTTCGATGCCGTACAAAAAACGCGGGGAAGGAAGTGTGAGTGAGGAGCTCGGCTCTCTCGACGGCTCATAACTTTCATTGAGTGATAGAATCCAGATAGAAGCCTTCAATAGGCCACGTGTTTAAAAAAGGAATAAAGATAAGAGCATCTGCGCCGACTGTTGTCGTAAAAGAACCGAGTCAGGGTTAACGGCCCCATTATTCCTCCCCACCGACGAATCGGTCTCGAGTTCTAAAGGAACCAGAAAAGATTGGTCACCCCTGATCTCGCGCAACGTAAGTGCGGCCACTCGCGTACTCACCAGACGCCCCCGCAAAACAATACAACTACTAAGCGACCCTCGCGATATAGTGTCGAGGATTACCAGTGTTGCCATATAAATAAAAAATAAATAAAAAATATCGTCTCGGGATAAAAACATGTAACGACAATGCTGCCAACCTGCGATAAATAAGAGTTTGTTCGATATTTTAAATAATAATTGCGCAATTTACATATAGGGACACGATTTTTTCAAACATATTTAATTAAAGGGCAACAACTTTCGATACGTTTCGCAATCTGTTGGCGTTTTTTTTTTTTTGAAACGTTACCGAGGGGGAGACCGTTAGGGGGCCCACGCTCTCGCGTGGGCCCTCGCCCCCTCAGCGCGTGGGCTCGCATGCAACAAACTTGCGTGAAAAGTTCTCAATTATATCATAAGCTGCCTGCGACAGGTTATGGCGACATTTTTACGCAACGTCCGAATAATTAAAAAAAATTACTGGACCGTTCAAAAATTTCTATCGATCCATAACCGGGTGGAGCGCGATGACTCAGGGGTTATTACGATGTGGGGCCGTTTCAGCATCGGGAAAATCGCGGAAAGCCGTCCGCGAAAGCTTTCAGAATAAATGATCGCATTTACCTCGTATCGCGAGATAATATTAATAATATTTTTTGCAAACACAGCGGAGGTCAGCACGAATGGACAAATTTTATACGCTATTAATTCGCTCGACGGACTATGATAAATATAAAAATATATTAAAAACATACCCATAGGAACTAGTTTGAGCAAACATAATATAATGGGTTATTTCAATAACCGCGTCGAGAGACACTGACACGTTTTGTTTTCATAGGAAGTACCATTTTGTACGATCACAATACGAAATAAAATATTCACTTCCTACACAATCGGAAATCACTCGTCGCAAGCGGGACGTTCGTCGCGTTTTGTATACAACGCGAAGATAATTTCGGTGGTTTTACTTTGTTTTGTTTCCGCGTCCGTCCGACGAAACGATCGAAAACAACAACATCGTCAAATTCAAAATTCGTTCGATACGTGTGGCAACACTATTTTTTATTTATGCCGTCCGTGTCTATGACATTTGAGCGCGTGACAGATGGGCGCGGGAGCGCGTCCGTCGCGAGGAGCTCGCACGAACCGCCACGGCGCGGAGGGCGCAGCCCCTCCTCCCTCGCCCCTCCCGCTCCTCCTCCTCCCGTTCCCCTTCCCTCCCTTCGCCGAGGCGACACTGACCTGTCGGCTGCGCACGCGCCCGCCGCACGCGCGCCGCCGCCGCCACAACACTGCGAGCGCTACCACCTCCCAACCGCGCGGTCCCCAGCGCGAGCCATATCGACCATGTCCCGGCCGTCAGCCCTAACGCCATAATTGCTCGCCATAAAAAAAACTAATCACTTTCATCATAGATCCACCGAATAACGCATTTTTATTATCGTATTACTCAAAAAACACAACCCAACCTTAACATAAATCAGCATAATTTGTCTAGATGCTTCCTACCCGATCCGTTATGACGGCTCGAAACCTACGCCGTTTCCGAATCGGTTTCTACCCTTGTACAGCACGACAGAGCGATGAAAAACATCGCCCCCGTGCCGTTGTAAAACAATATTGTTGTTTTTAATATTTTTTCCAATTGCGGCAGTAATTGTTCGGATGGATGCAATGCCGCACCCGGTAGCTGTTTTAGACTATCGCTAAGGCGTGCAATGTTGGCCTGCCGGCTCAAAGAGGGGCCTGCCCCTCCGTAAGGCTAGTGGTTCAACCTGCACCTGGATTACGTAGCCAACTAATGTTGTTCGTGGTGTGCTCCGAAATGCCGGAGGAAACTCCAACAACGACGAGCACGCGAAGAATGGCAAAGTAAAAGCCATACGAAATCATCATCATCATTACAAAAATATACAAAAAGTTGGGGAAATTTGTATATTAGGATTTATATTAAAAGAGTTGGAGTCCTAAATAGACCTTATCGACACGGCTAGGTTATATAAGCCCTAATTTCCTGTGATAAGATTTAAATAACCAAATATATTACCGAATAAACAGAAGACAAACACAACATATATTCAAAATACTTCGTCCTAATTTTTGTTTGCAACATCTTCTAAATTTTATTTACCACTCAATTTACTGCTAGATTTATACAATGATTAATTCATCAAATCACTTGAAGCTGAAACAAGCTCAAGAAAAGGGGAAACCGTCCTTCTGTAAAGCTAACGAGTCAATTCGCACCTGGAACACATGATTAATTACGTTTGTAATGTTACTCTTGAACGGAGGCAACTCCATGAAGCATGCGAAGAATGACAAAAGCTATATAAAATCATTATCATCCCTGGGAATTAATTACTATGTCATTGGACACATTCAATAAGTATTACAATAATCAAATAATATGTAAAATGAATTATTTTTTTATTTGATCACGATGAAATCATAAATAAATAAAAAAAAAAAAACAATTTAATCATGATTTAATATTGCGTAACCTTTCGCCTTTTATATGTCGAGGGTATTTGTGTATATTTTGCACGTTTTTTTAATTGCGCGATAATATTTTCCTGGAAGTCGGCGATGTCTCAGATCGGAAGCGCTAGGTGGGTGCGGCGTGCGGTTGGCAGTCGTGGGCGGGCCGCGCGCGCGACTGTTGTGGCCAAGAGCGATAAACAAATAAAGTGTCGGTGTAGAGCGGCGCTGTCGGCCGGCCATGCCGCCGCCGCTGCTGCTGGCGCTGCTCGCGCTCGCCGGTACGAGACTCAGGGCCTCCGGGAGCCCCAGCCCCTCTCCCACCTATCCCCATTGTCCGTCTGACAAGTGCGCGTGATGTAAACCTGTGCGCCTCAACTGACCACCGCAATTTCTTGTTAATGACAATTAAATTGTAATTATGAATCAGTGAGGCAATGAACCGGTGTATTTGTAACGGCCAGTCCGTGATAATCGACCTCGCCTAGGTTATATATCTGGAAAATCCGGCAAACACCCCATAGAAGGAAAATGTTTTGCATTGTCCAATTCCATTGTTTTTATAACGTCAAATTGATCACATCGCTTTTCACCGAAACTATTAATAATTCTCCGTTGATTAATGTAATATTCATTTGAATTATCACCATGCACATCTAATCATAGTTGAAACTGCAAACCCGTATTGACTCAATATTGCAAACCTCAACATTTTTTATTGTAGATATAAATTATCTCCGCAATATCCATCTACCATTGTGTTATTTACTATTTATATTAAACAAACATACTGATAATTTCATTACTTCCTATAAGAATCTATCACTTAATTTTAATAATACCCCGAGTAGTATCATTGAAATCCTGGCTACTAGTGATTTCATCGTTAGTCAAAACAGGTCATTGGGATCACACAGAAAAATCGGTATCAGCACCATCCCCGATTTTTTTTATATGTAACATAAAGATATTGGATGGATATTGAATGACATTCTGTCTCTTATATTTCAATAATAAACGAACTTTACACTATGTATTATATCTAATCAATTAAAGTCATTAAATATTGAATAATTTATATTATAAATTTGAATAATAACACATCATAAATATTATAATCCTGTCGGACGCTACATTTAATATCTAAACAAATATATTTTCTCGTCTGTTATTTGATTCTGTGGTTAAGTGGTCGTAATGACGAGTTATTATCATTCGGAGTTACATAAAAAAACAATATTTGATATGTATGTTATAATATTATTTATTTCAGGTATAGAAGCATCCAAAATTAATGAAATTACGGCCGTAGGAAGATTGGGAGGCGAATCCAACATAACTTGCAATTTCTTCCCGCCCGATATTCAAATTGAATGGTCATTCGAAGGCGCTCCATTAAATCACAACGATACGAGGCAAATAAAATTGATTGTCTTTGAATCGATTACTTAGAATTTTTAATCAATGTTTGATTTATTTATTTAATTTTAGATATAAAATTGTGAGCGTACGAGAAGATAAGAATGGAAAATTTTATCGGCAAGAGTCTCTCCTAATTACGAATACGACGGTTACCGATCACGGCACATTCGGCTGTAACATCGAGGGTAGCGAGGATCAGGAGAAGAGTACCAATTTAAATCTAACGATTCCTATTAAAATTAAATATCTTAGCGAATCTCCTTATCTCGTGAAAATTAGCGAAACCGCCTATCTGAATTGTATTTTTGAAGGTTTGTTCTCCACCGTCCGTGTCGTATATTTAATTTTGCCATATAAATAATATACAATATCAATTTTTAGGTTTTAATTTGAGTACGGTGGAATGGCGCATTGCGAAAAATTTATCTGCATTGCTTCCTTCCGAAAACATGCATTCGGCTCGAATCAACGAGACCCATATAAACGGCACTTTGAAATTAGACAATATCAATAAAAAAGATAATGGTATACGTCACTTCTTTAACTATCGTGGATGTTAATCAAAATCTTATCTATGCCTATGTTTTATTTTTAGGAACGTATTTTTGTGGTTGCATAAATTCGGTAAACAAAAAATTAACCAAAGCTTCGATCGATTTATTGGTATTAGATAGACCGCAAGTCAGTATAGATTTAATCAAGGCGGTCGGTGCTAAAAAACTATTTTTCAATTGGACTGTAAGCATATTTTTCAACCACTTTCTTTTTATATTAGTTATCCGAACGGAAATTCATCATTTTTAACATAAAAAATTATTAACAGATTACACTTATTATAAATAATCGGTTAATATTTGGTATAATCTCTCTAATTGTTGACAATACACTTTTGCAGTTATGGTTTTGCTTAGTTTAATAATCCAAAAAGAATAATTCCATTTGAATTCCTTCCTTCTGAAACCTTCTGAAGTGTTTATCCTGACTTTGGGATTGGATTTGGGTTTGATTTTTGAAAAGCTATTGCTTTTTTCTTCTCACTTCATCGCAAACTATCCGTTTGTTGTCTCCGATTACAATTCAGTGCAGAAACGGTTAAGATTTTTACTAAAAAATCTGTACGTTATTCTTTGTTTTCTTCAGCCAGTTCATGTTGTACCCAAAAACACATCCCGCATACTTTGTTGAGACGTTTTAAATGTCCATGTGTAGTCTATGTCGCAGAAGTGAATTCTGTAATTCTTCTATAGTTAGACGAGGATCTGATTCAATTAGAGTTAATACCCTCATGTCTGAGGATTGTAACGATTATTGTTCTGAATTTTCTTGATTATGGCTCTCCAGAATTTTCTGTGCATTCCGCATCTCGCATTTTTCAGCGGGTGGGCGCCCTGCACCTTTCCCTGTACATTTCCAAGGGCGATGAGCTTCTCCAGGCTATCGTTTCTTCTAGCTAGATGTCCAAAGTATCGAAAAATTCTTTTGAGACAAGTAGTAGGATAGATTTCGACATATCGTCATCAAACTTCGAGGGTCTTTTTGATTTAGAGACGTACTGTAATTCCCTATGGTCCGATTTGAATCGTCTCAGCCAAAATTAACATCTGTTTTCAGTCAGAAATAAAATTTATGACATTAAAAGTAACGAAAAAATTCCAAATCAAACGAGAGTATATATAAAAATGGATTTCTCTCCGGATAACGTATTATAAATTCAATATTAAATAAAATCGTAATAATCATTTCAGTATATTGACGGAAATTCGCCTATTGAAACTTATGCATTGCAATATCGTAAAAATGGCACCGACTCATGGACGCATTATTCAAATCCCATCGGAGGTAAAAATACGTCGTTCGTCTTGTTCGGACTGGATCCGCTAACGGCCTATCAGTTGAAAATAACCGGAAAAAATAGTTTGGGATGGGGTCAAACTTATAGTGATAACCGATGGACGGCTACTCTGGATACGGGTAAGTAAACATCGACAATACTAAAACTCTACGATCATTTATTATTTTTCTTCGTTTTAGATCCGTATTTCATTCCTGATATAATATTGAAAGGCTTCACCATGTCGTCCGTGTCCATCGGCTGGAATCCTCCGCCTAAAAATATAACTGAATACGTTCATTATTACGAACTTTTTGTGCGTGAGCAAAACGGTACCGCGGGCACCGAAAAGGAGGCGATACATTCCGGACCGCTGCCGTATATGTTTGAAAATTTAATACCGTACACAACGTACATTTTTAAGGTATAACTCTTTCTATATTGTGATTTATTCGTAAAACCGATCAATCGTTATGGATATATTTGATTGATTTAGGTGAGATCGTGCTCGGAATTAACGAGGGAGTGTGGAGATTGGTCGGCGCCCGTGAATGGCTCCACGCTCGATGCATTGGCCGGTGCCCCCGCTAATATATCAGCGATATGTCGATACGACAATATAAGCGGTGAAAATTTCATTTTTGTCCAATGGCAACCCCCGATAAAGGCTAACGGTAAAGTCATCCGATATATGGTGAGTATTTTACGGCTCGTATTAAAAAATGTAGGGTTTTATTATAAATGGATATTCAATGAACATTTTTTTATTCAGGTGGAAGTGACGGGGAACGCTTCATTTGTGAATAGTGAAGGTATAATGGAATCTATAACGTTTGGACCAAAAGTAACGAATGTAGCATCGACAAACTTCCTCAGCACACGTTTCAATAAAATGCCGGCGAATACCAATTACACCGTTAAAGTCAGCGCCGTTACCAGAATCAAGCGAGGCGGTGAACCTGTAAGTTACATTGTAAAAAAAAAATGTATGAATTTTGATTCAGCTAAGTAAAAAAATTAAATGTTTTTTTGCCTATTTCTGACGATATCATATTTACCATCATATTACATTTCAAAAGTCCCTAGTCAGTGGTTAATTTAAAACTTGTGGGGCCCCAGGTGCAACTCTATTTTGAGGCCCCCTTACCTCTTAATATTTTTATTATCCCTATGCCTCATAATGTGCAATCATGGTTTTTTTACTCTGTGACACTCTGATAGTGTCCGGTGCCTGTGTGCAAAATTTTTAATGGGGCCCCAATACAAAATTTTTTAAATTTTAACGTTTTAATAAAAAATAATCAGTCAGTCTAAATATATGTTGGAGTAATTAATTTGTCAATTTAATTTAGGGAATACTTTTTAGAAAAAAATCTTTAAAGAGCTAAACTTTGAGGCCCCTTGAATTTAAGAGGCGCGCGAATGGGGCCTTAGTCTTCTCCTCATCCTCAGTCTTATGCGCCATTTTAATAGGTTAAAAAAATGCAACTGTCTTGCCATTTTCTAAGAATGATTGAGCAAATAATCTCTCATCTCTTATTCAATCTGTATTTATTTTTTATATATGTTAGTTAGAAAGTTAAACATTCGTTTTAAACCATCAAAAAAAAAGAAAAGTAAGGTCTTGGGGACCTCTATGGGGCCCCCAAAGATCGAGGGCCTCCTCGAGGCCCCTAATGACCGGGGGCCTCTTTGGGGCCTGATGCTCCAGCATCATAAGTGACCATTTAAATCCGCCACTGCCTATAAATTTCGTAATAATGTCCTGGATTAGGTTTATAAACGACATATTTTTTTCCAAAGATTCGAAACATAAGAAATTATTAATAAACTTCGTACGAACGAGCAAATATAAGATTTCGGTAGCTGAGTAAATTTTTTCTATTGTATTGTTTACTTAAAAAAAATTTAATAATCTACATTTTTAACATATTTATTTGTTAGATTCAAGCATATTGTGCCACTCCTCCGTCCATTCCACCGAGGGACTCTTTAAAAGAGACAAAATGGGTAAAGGTTCGTGAAAGGAACGGCCGTTGGATGTTTAAGCTTTATATTCCGAGGGTATCGGAAAGAAATGGTGCAATATGTTGTTATAGGTATGTAGAATGTTTAATAATTAAGAATAACTTATTATTATTATATTATTATATTATTATTATTTTTTATCATCTCAGGATATTCATTGTAAAAATGAAATACCACCAAAAATTATCAGACATGCCGTCTCCTGAGCATTTGCCTGTTTCATCTTATAGAAGCGTTCACAACGGCAAACCAGGTGGCGGAGTTTACATCGCCGATATGTTTACAAGGTTCGTTTTTAATTGATTTATATTGATCGTCATATTATTAATTAATTTGTTTTTAGTAATACGCTCGAATCCGATATCATTCTCGGCGACAATGTGACTTACGGATCTGATAGTAGGGAATCTATCAGTCAGTGCTCGCGTTGCACTAGTATCTTATCCCTAAAAAGCTTGGAAAATATTCCCACCACAATCTTAACTACGTTAGCTCCGATCTTTATCAATTTAAATAATACAATAAAGTCTACATTGGAAAAGGTTGAAAGTATATCCGAAGACGAAGCCGATATAAAAATTGAGAAAAAATCAAAGTAACGCATCGTCCATTTATAACATTTATATATTTATTATAAAATTTGTTGATTATAATATAATTAAATATTTACAGCAATGCTGTAAATGTCGGTGTTACGGCTCTTCCCGTCGACACAGCTACAGATAGAAATGAAGATGGTATGTTATTATCGACGAAATAATTTTAAATAATATAAAATATATTGTATATTAATTCATTTATATATCTCAGCTTCTTCTGTCAAACCCGAGTTGGAAAAAATTCTTCAAAAGAAGAAAAGAAAAATGGAAAATCCAGATTCGTCTCAAAAATCACAAGCTTCCCAACTTTCGTTAAATAATATTCAAGACTATCAAAACACACAATCCGACTCGCGCGATAAGCCGAGTCCGTATCGCGTGAGCTCCAATGACGAGCAAGATTTTTCATTAAATCCCGATTATTACATTAAAAAACGGATAAATCACCAGAACAAGAATAAACCATACGACAACGATGATACACTTCAACCCGATAAAGAATTTAGTTTCGACGTGAACGACATGGTCTTATCGGACGTCGACAACGAATCTTCCGACAGCGCCAAATCACGATCGTTCGGCAGCAAGTTTAGAAGCGACGATCTGAATGCTAAATTTCTACGAGGTCATAAGATTGTTACGAGGGAAATAAACCAAGATAACGTCGACAGTCTCGTCGAAAATTCTAGCGACGAGAAGAACGACCCGTCGGAATTCCTTTCTGGCGACGATCGTAATGAAAAATTGAAAAATTCAGATCAGACGAAACCGTCGGAAGATGGCGTCGATGTAAATTTAGCCGAAACCAATAAACCGGCGAAAGAGAACGAAACTTCGTTCATTTACGACGGACCTCTCGATATAGATTCAAATTACACGGGCTTCGTTGAATTGATCGGTACGTTTATAAATGCTTTAAATTTTTTTTAGTAATTAATTTTTTACGTATATTATGTGTTTTTTTTTAGTTCATTCCGACAATTATCAGAAAATGATGCCAATTTACAGCGATTATCTACCGGTTTTAAAACCTGGACCGACAGCGGTTGATGATTCAGATACCGATATTGATATTGCAATTAAGGTATGTCAACAATTACAACCTCTATTTCGTATTTAATTGATTTACGTGATTAACGATACAATCATTACTCGTATTTTAGGTATTGGCTTGTTTGGTTGCATTCGCTTTGCTCGTTTTACTTGTTTTGTGTGCAATTCACGAACGAAACCGAAGAAGAGCAGTAAATCAAGGAGTGGAAATGCACACAATACAGAGCACCCTACGGTAAATCCACTTTTATATATATTTATTTGCATAATCTGAATTTTTCTAACGTTATTTATTTTTACAGAAATATATACCAAGGATTTAAGGGGCGAAGACACTTGTTGGTAGCTCACAGTCCTCCGGATATGCCGCCTATTGCTAAATCTGAACTCGTAGCAGCCTTCACCGAAAGGCAAGCCGATTCTGGTTATGGCTTCCAACAAGAATTTGAGGTATAATACTTATCTATTTTAATAAAATATTATCTAAATGTATTTATAAATATATAAATGTGATTTTAGTTATTGCCCGACTCTTTCCCTGATCGAACGATGGATGCGTCCGAAGCGAAAGAGAATCAAGGCAAAAATCGGTACCCCGATATCAAAGCCTACGACCAAACTAGAGTCAAGCTGACGCAAATTGAATCTACTGTCGGTAGCGATTATATCAACGCTAACATTGTTATGGGCTACAAAGTAAGTTATCGATGCGTTATTTGTTTATTTTTAATTTTTTTTTATTACAAATTAATTTTTCGTTAGGAACGCAAAAAGTTCATTTGCGCTCAAGGTCCGACGGACGTGACCGTCGACGACTTTTGGCGTATGATTTGGGAATTCAATCTCGAGCTGGTTGTGATGTTGACAAATCTCGAAGAATATTCCAAGGTTAAGTGCGCCAAGTATTGGCCAGATCCGAACCAGCAAGATATGACGTTCCACGGTATCAATGTACACCATATTAGCGAGAAGAGGTATATTAATTAATAGGTGTATATATTTGTTCATGTTTTCAATAAACTCAATTGTCGTCGGTTGCTTTAGATATTCGGATTACATAATTAGAGAACTGAAAATTAGTAAGCAGCCTCTCAATAATTCCAACAGTAATCATCATATTATTGAAACGAACGGCGCGGCGAAGAAAAATGGCGGTTTGTATATTTTTTTTCTTAGATGAATCATGAGATGACTGATGTCTTACTTAGTCGTGAGTCACAGATTCCTCCAGGTAGTCCCACCTCAGGTTTCCTCTATTCTCGTGACTCTCGCTCAGAATCGGTATAGGATCTTGTGTTCCTTATGTGTCTCTGTTGATTCCATACACTCCGATTGCTTTATTTGTTCTGGCGAAAGCCGACCTGAACAATTAAAAAAATCTATACACTTGAGTTTCCCCCGATAAGTCCTGTAAAACAACTACCCGGAAAGACGATCAAAGTCTCCATATTTCGCCTTGGCCAGGACAATCCCCTGATATAAACCCAATCGAAAACGTTTGGCATATGGCCGGCCACGGTCGATATCCTCAGTGGGGTTTATGCTACATGTGCTTTCGATCATTTTCTTTAGGATATTTCTAGCATCTGGAAAATGCTTCGGTCTTACGAGCTAGATCTGTTGACGTTTACATTATAGTATTAGTTAAGATTTTCTAGAGACCTTCTGTATGACCTTCTATTGTAATCGTTCAGTATAGAAATAGTTGATCAAACTAAGTTAATCTCTCTATTTTATATTACAGGTAATGAATATAATAACGGCCTTGCTAGTGGAACGAACGATGTTCGAATCGTTCATCAATATCATTTCCTCATGTGGAAAGATTTTGTTGCTCCTGAATATCCATATGCCATTCTGAAGTTTATCAAGGTGAATATATTTTATATAATTCAATTAATTTTTTTCGTATTGCAATCTTACGTTTATTTTTATTTCATAATTTCAGAGAATGAACGAAGCAAGTCCGGCAGGACGACCTATCTTGATTCATTGCTCGGCGGGAGTGGGACGCACCGGCACGCTTGTGGCGTTAGATTGTCTACTGCAGCAGCTAGCTGCCGAAGATCAGGTGGCTGTCTTTAACACGGTTTGTGATTTACGCCGCCAAAGAAATTTCCTCGTTCAAAGTTTGGTGAGTATATCCATAACATCCAAATTATATAAATATTATCCGACTATCATAACGTCCGTTTATTTCATAGAAACAATACGTATTTGTGTATCGTGCCCTGGTCGAGTATGGAAAGTACGACGATACTGAAATTCCAGCGTCTCGTTTAAAATCGACCATCGATCAATTGAGACAGACGGCGGAAAACAATGACACGTGTCCGTTAGAAGAAGAATTTGAAGTACGATTGCGTGATTCATTATTAATTTTTATTAATAAATTTACGGTATATTGATTTAATTTTTATTTTATAGAAATTAAGGCAGCCAATTTTAGAATGCAATAGACTCAGCTCGGCCGGGCGATCCGTCGAACACTTGGCTAAGAATCGTAGTGATACAATCCTGCCGTACGATCACAACCGAGTGATTCTAGCACCCTTAACTACCAAAGAAAACTCCACGTATATCAACGCTACGTTCGTCGAAGGCTACAACAACTCGGAGTCGTATATCATAACCCAAGATCCGTTGCCCGCTACTATCGGCGATTTTTGGAGAATGGTCTCCGAACAAGAAATCACTACAATTGTCATGTTGAGCGAGGTAATGATTTTAAATAACGTATACAACTAAGTATTGTAATGAAATAATTTGTTTATGTGTATTTTTTTTATGGTGTTTCAGTTGGGCGAAGGAAAATGTCCACGTTATTGGGACGACGATGAAATCGTGTACGATCACATCAACGTGACGTATTTATTGAGCGAGTCCTGCCCGTACTATACGAGAAGGGAATTCCAAGTTACAAATACGAAAGTAAGTGCATTTTTTTTATACGATTATAAAAAATGTAAGGAATTTATAAATTTGATCCATTTCCCTGAAGTGTTCTATACAGTTGATTGAAATGCTGAGTGCATTAAATCATTTAACCCGGGGTTTCCCAATGGGGTCCAAGTGGACCCCCTAGGGGTCAATGAAAGTTTGAAAAGGGTCTATAGTGTTCCAGGGGTCAATATGATGATTTTTAATATGAATAAATATAAAATAGATTTTCATAATTTTCTTTGTATGTTTAATGCAGCTTCTTTTGTTGAAGGAGAAAAGATCTATGAAGAAAATTATTTAGTTGAAAGGGGTCTAAAAGTTAAAGAACCCCTAATTTAATCGATTTATATTAAACTATTGTATTTTTTATTAACACTCAGGCGACCGAGCCTTGCGCGCCAAATTTACGCGTGTTACCGCACATTTTTCGTTATTTTGTTATTTCGCATGGCATTGACTATTTTGAAGTGTAGAGCAATTAACAAGACAGTAATATGTCGTAAATTAAAAAAAAATATCTGAATGTTATTCGCGGCATTTTACATGAGTTGTGGCGTTTATCGTATCAGAGATTTCAACCATGGATCTGATTATTTATTTCTTGTTACATTCTCATACACAGTCATCAACTAAAAAAAGCAAAAAATATTTGTTGAGAGTCACTAGACTTCCGAGAATTAGGGCTTATTCCGAGAGCTATAAATTTCGAAGAATTGGGATAAAAGACATGTATAGCAAATAACCAGACAGTTACAATAACATACCGGTCGTAAATTAAAAAAAATATCCTCAAGTGTCTTCTATTTAACGCACTCGATGTAAACATGCGCGAACGCGGGTTTGCGGTTGTTTACCGCTTACGAAAATTTCCGCGCGGGCGCGGGACCGGTCGCCCAAGTGACGAATCAGCCTATGCCGACCCGAGAATTACGGTATTACTTCTTTAGAAGATTATAACATCGAAGAGGAGGATGAGCACAATATAAATGATAGCAGCGCACTAACAAAGTGCGCTGCTAATTATCCGAAGGCTATCGCCTACATGATTGACCGCTCCAAACTGAACTCTCAACCTGGGCATCTATATATAACCCGAGAGCTCAATTGGGGGACCAACGCTTTTCTTTGTTTTGATCCATGACACGTGTTGATTAGGTCACTCCATTCGATAGATCTCAAACTATGTCCCTGCACTAGTTGTATGAAGCAGTACCTAATATTGCTGCGTAGTATAACCAAATAAGGTCGTCACCCGTGATCTCATCGCATTAGCTCACTGCCGAATCGCTCCACATATGTTATAGACCAAACAAACCGATTTTCCAGCTTTCCTCCGACGTTACATAACGTATAAAAATAAATGCATAGGTTATTTAAGAAGGCTTCGTGGATCATAGCCTGACCTGTGGGTCATAGGTTCACCATCGCTGCACTATATAATCACATTTGTTAATTACCGTCATTCAAGATGTTATTTTTTTCTATTTAGATATAATTTTCTTTTATGCGGTATCCCACTGCACAAATATTTTTTATAGCTACACGTGAATTTTTGTAAAATTTTTTATACTGTCCCTATATTTTTAAATTATACCTATTGTTTCTTATTTTAGTGTTTTGTTTTTTAAGCGTGATTGGCGACCCGCATTAATCTGTAATCCCAATCACGCATTTTTTTTATGTTAAATAAATAAATAATTTTATATGTGATTAATATTTTATTCGATTTGTTCAGAACATGGATAGAATCAGAGTGACGCAATTGCAATACCACGGATGGCCGACTGTTTCCGGTCAGGTGCCGGAAGTCACCCGCGGATTGATTGAGCTTTTAGGACAGTGCGGCACGACGGCGCCATCCGGTCCCACAATCCTCGTGCATTGCAAGTAAATGCATCGTTTCAATTACGCATTATTATTATATTTACGGTCGAATGTATTGATGTTTGCGCCGTTTCAGTTTCGGCACGGACCGCTCGTCGATGTTCGTCGCGCTGAGCATTCTCACGGTTCAATTGCGCACGGAACACCGCGTCGACATCTCCACCGTGACACGGAAGCTTCGAAGCCAGAGGATGGGCTGTCTCGACACATTCGTAAGGATATTTGCATCGTATTTTTAAATATTTTATTTCCGACGTTAAATTTTTCATTTTTCGTTTTCAGTTGCAATACGAATTTCTCCACCGTGCCATCGTGAACTATGCGGAATTGCACAATTTGCTCAGTGACAGTTAAAAATGTTCTTTTGATTACAAGTAATGATTTCATCACGTTTATTTTTTCAATTACATTTGGAATGGAACTCGGAAAAGAAATTTGTCCAATATTTTTAACGAATCGATTGCCGGTGCATATGTATCTATAACGTCGCACTCTCAACAATAGCGAGATAAACGCTTCATCCGCATAATGACTTTTATATATTTGTAAAATCGCGTTACACATTAGAGCCGACGTTGCGCGATGAACTGATCTTTACATTTTTATACGTGTTTTGCGCTTGTTAATTTGTCTTACAGGTTTACAAATATTCGAGTAGCGTTAGCGATAATGTTGTTTTCTTTTTAAATCGCGCGCACACACGCACGCATTATTAATACTCTCTAATTATATATATATTATTTATGTGATTGTTTTACGTCGATCGGGAGGATTTTATTAGATATTTATTTTAATACCTAACCACAAATGACGACACCCTAATTTATGGCAATATTTTAATTACTCGTAATTATCGTTTAAATATTGAAATTATGAATACCATTTTTTTTATAATATAATTCAGACAATATAACGCGTAGCATACGAATATATTTGCGGGTATTTAGTTTGTATATATATATAAACGTAATGTTAAATTACATTTTTTTTTTAATATGATGCCATATTCGCATTTAATGCATATTTATATGTGCGGTATACGAATTACAGTCAAACCTGTTTTTGTGTGCTCTTTTTTATGCGGTATATAAAAAAATGCAACTAAATCCAAGATTTTTGCGGTAAGTTTGTCTGCATGTTCAAATGTATTTCATCATAACATTACTATATATTGCACTATATCAGTGATGGCGAACCTTTTGGAGACGTGGGTAAAATTTTTGATAATTTTTTTAAACTCTAATTTGGAGTCTACAAGCATCAGTGGCGGATGGTGGCTTTTTGGCGTTGATGCTAGTTACATTTTAGGGAGCCCTAATAAAATATATTTAATTAGAATCCTTGTCCCCTCAAATTCGGAGGCGGCTTTATGTCAATCTTCTTTGATCGTGACCATTTTTGTTCCGAATCTTCTTGATTTTCTCTCCAGGATTCTCTGTAATCTACATCCCGCATCGCAGCTACTACGGTGGAGCCAGTCTACAGTTGGTCGCTCCAGCGGGTGTGTACATTTCCAAGCACAACGATATTCTTCAGGCTATCGTTTCTTCTGGCGAGATGCCCAAAGTATCGTTTTTTTGTCTTTTTGGATATCCCCCTGTTTTTCCAAATCCTTGATAGCTTTGACATCGTATTTTTAGCCATTCCTATTAGCCTTCTTATCTCTGGCTCACAATTTCCGTTCACAGGAAACGGGAAGTGATGAAATCATCATAGGCGGCTTAGATTAATCATAAACGTTAAATCCAATGAAAATGGAATGCGACCAATTTTAGGAAAAATCAAACCATTCCTATAAATCCACCACCGACAAGGACGATGAGGATTATGGGATTTCTATTTTCAAAAATCTTTAATGAAAATGTAAGAATATTGAATCATTTAACTCAAAGTTTCCCAACGGGGGGTCGATGGAAGTTTAAAAAGGGTATATAGTATTCCAGGGGTCTATTGGATGATATTTAATATTTTATTTAATTTTAAAATATCCATTTTAACATGTATAAATCTATTTACCCCTGGCCTCGGTATATGCTACACTGCTGTAGATTATTTAAAAAAATGTAAGGGGGTCTATGAAGAGAATTATTTAGTTAAAAGGGTATATTTAGGAAAAAGGGTTAGGAACCCCTAAAGTAACATTTAAGCGCCCGTGTGCCGTGCGCAATATAGGTTAACCTGCACTAAAACTTGTACACTTTCTAATTCTCTAGGTAAAAAAACGCACCCATTTTTACAGCTATGTTCACCCCAAAGGTGTAGAAAAAAACCTGTCTCCCCATTGACATATATTGTATGAATTAAGCTGATTTATTATGGTCCACCTATTATAACACAAAGCTTATCCCAAGAGTCGAGCTTGTATCGTAGATGTTCATATTACTCATTATGACAAAAATATTTATCGAAACCTAAAATAAAATTATGGATCGGTATATATCAAAGTCGTTATTTATGTAAGCTAATATTAATATTTTGAATAATATTATCATAAATCAGTGTAATCCGATTGCAAAATGTACAATAATCACTGGTCCCGTACGGGACCACTGGGCGTTTAATATTTTATATAGTTTTTTTACGTTCCCCCTATCCACCGCACAAAAACAGATTTGACTGTATTCAATATTCATTTGTTTTTTTTTAAATAATTGACTAATTTTTTAAATATTTTATTGTGCCAAAAAATGATTTACTTTTCGAATTTCCGGCATTATTTATTTATTTTGTAAAGGATTGAGTAAAATTATACACGTTGATTCTGTTACGTAATGTAAATGCTACCGTTTTGCATTTTATGTGCCAAATATATTTTTTTTTGCGATACATCGACTCATTTTATTTGTTTACATAGTACCGAAAACATAATTAGCTTAGAACGTAAGTTATAATTACACACGTAACGTCGTATTTTGTAAGTAAATGCTGATATTTTCACGAGGATTATATAAAACTTTTGTGATAATAGCGCACAGTTGGGTATCATTTTCCGGCTGCTTTGTGAATACCTATTTTTGTATAAGGAGTTGTGAATATTTTGATGTTTTAATCCGTCGCGTCGGCCCATTTAATTAGTTATTCGATTTGCATTGAAATTGATATAAATTTTCAACGTACAATTTTTCAGGTGACAAAAGATAATTGCTTCGACAGTATTATAAAATTATTTATATGCACGTTTGGCCGTCGGCGGATTAAATGATCAAGTGATGTAATTATATATATATATATATTTTATTGAATTTATTTTTATAATTAAATATGTTGGAACCTGCGCTGGAGATTTTATTGGAAGCTGTGATTCTCATTATGTTATAACTTGTCCATTGCATTATTCCGAACTAGCTAACATCACTCCTTATTATTTTTATACATACTGTGTACGCGTGCGTGTGTGTGTGTGTGCAATGTAACTGTACATATATATAATATATAGATATGTGAATAAGGATTTAGTCAAAATTTTTAATATATTTTATACATAATAATAAACGATATTGTTTAATGAAGTATAGTCACATATTATATTGTAATAAATTGTATTTCGCATAAGTAACTATTAAGGATCTATTGTGTAATTTGGCACAACTTTTTTTATAAGAAACCCATTTTTGGACTTTTACTATTTATTATCCATTAAAAATAATTGGCTAGTTAAGAAAAAGACGTTAGTAAAAAAAAATAGTCACTTGAATTTTTGTATGAAAATATTTGACAACAATTGAGACTGTGAACACGGTTAAATGCCATTTTTGCATGTGACCATTTTTTATATGTGAAACTAAAAATAAAAAGATTTTCATCATTTGCAAAGAGATGAATAGTCTGAATTATTTGTCTTATTTTTATCCCACATCTTGAATTAATATATCCTTATCCAAAATAATCTCCCTGTATTCCGGTGTTTCCCAACGGGACCCTATTGAAGTAGTATAAACCAGGGGTCGCCAAACTTTATGACATCACGGAACGCTAAATTCATAATTTTAAATCCTGCGGTCCACCAATATGATTTTTAAGTTTAAAATATATTTAGAGATCAAAGAATACATAAAATACACCTGGTTAATAAAATAAAACTATTAATTGTAACCAAATTATGAAAGCTTTATTAATAAACTAAAATTGGGAAAAAACATATAAGTTTTAATATTTATTATTATAAAACCTTAAACAAAACGAGATAAGGAGCCGCGTAGCGAAAAAAATGGATGCCGATGGAATCCATTTCCATGCTATTTGGAACCTCAGACTTTTCGTAATTGTCTCTCTAAGAGGCGTGCCTCAGTCTGCGGCAGGACATCGCAGAGTTTGCGCGACATATAAAAATTACAAAATATCGACCAAATTAGCATTTTAGTTATTGATGAGTTCTTGATGCTTGGGGTCTATTTTCCATAGTAAATAGACCCCATCGAGCAACGCCCGTTGGTTTTCAACTGACGTGACGGGCGCTTGTGGTACATAGGGATTCTTATATTCGTCTGTAAACACAAAAGTGAGACAGTGTGATCATTTTGTTAAGTATTTCTTGAAACTTAGTTTAATAATAAAATTTGAAAGACAAATTTATAAATATGATAAAATATCTTACGCGAGCTACCATTTGGCGTCCACTGGTCTATACTGTTTTGGGGGTCTATTGGGGAAATTTTTAAATTCCTCTAACTAATATTAGTGCTGCACCTTCTGACAGCACTTCATTGCACAAAAACTTGCAAAAAATCTTCATTCTGTTTTGCATTTTTGTATTAAAACAATAAACACAATTAAAGCTAAGGCTTTTGATTAATGCTAATGATTGCCATTTTTTTCAATTATGCAAAAGTAATTTTCCTAATAATTTATTTCATACAGAAGTTCGTTGGTTGTTGAAAGGCAATTGTTTGCAATGTCTCATCGATATCTTTAATTCTGTGATTGAGTTCAAATTTAATCAAAGACTTTAACCTGAAAGTTTAGTTCAATTTCCAATAAAAATGTAATCACCCGCGGGCCGCCGTATGTGCATCACTGCTGTAGATTGGAGGAAAAAATGTAAGGGGTCTATAAAGAAAATTATTTACTTAAAAGTGGTCTATGTAGGAAAAAGGCTACTCTATGTCTTCAGTCTGTGTATTATGTCAGAAATATTAGTGGTTGCCAACATTTATACACATTTTTCAAATTAATTTTTTTACAAATCAAATTAAACA